>ONZH01003308.1:600000-766084 GCA_900303285.1 Rhinella marina
TTTCCTACTTTTCCATCATCCTCTCACCTTCTCAACATCTCACCCTGCCCCCCCCCTTCCAATACTATACTGCATAAACAGTCCCCCCTGAAAATACTGGTAGCACATAGAAAAACAATACCCCCTTAACTTTTAGATCAGATCCCCATATCAAACCCCAGATGAGACCTCCTCCATCCCCAGGCCCCCAATCAGACCCCCATTAGACCTTCAGACCCCCAATCAGACCCTAATTAGACCTCTAGACCCCCAATCAGACCCCCATTAGACCTCCAAAATCCCATATCTGACCCCCATAAGACCTCCATACCCCCAATCAGACCCGCATTAGACATCCAGACCCCCAATCAGACCCCCATTAGACCTCCAGACCCCCAATCAGACCCTAATTAGACCTCTAGACCCCCAATCAGACCCTCATTAGACCTCCAGACCCCCAATCAGACTCCCATTAGACCTCCAGAACCCCAATAAGACCCCCATTAGACCTCCAGAACCCCAATCAGACCTCCATTAGACCTCCAGACCCCCTTCAGGCCCGTAATCAGACCCCCCTTCTGGCCCCCATATAAGACCCCCCTTCTGGGCCCCATATCAGACCTCCTTCTGGCCCCCATATCAGACCCCCATTCTAGCCCCCATGTCAGACCCCCACTTCTGGCCCCCGTGTTAGACCCCCCCCTTCTGGCCCCCATGTCAGACCTTCTCCTTCTGACCCCCATGTCAGACACCCCCTTTCTGGCCCCCATGTCAGACCCCCCTTTCTGTCCCCCATTTCAGACCCCCCTTTCTGTCCCCCATTTCAGACCCCCCTTTCTGTCCCTCATTTCAGACCCCCCTTTCAGACCCCCATGTCAGACCTCAGATCAGACAATAAAACAAATAAATAAACTTACCTCATCTGACACTCTTCTCCCTGTCCTGGCTGTCTCCCCGCTCTTACCTCTTCCAGGGGCTGCGCTGCAGTCACCTGACCTCCTGCAGCGTCAGGTCAGAGTGCGCTCTGTACGTCCTGACGCTGCAGGCAGTCAGGACACAGCAGCGTGGGCCTCAGGAAGAGAGAGCAGGAGGAGGGGTAAGTACTGTACAGCGCTACCAGCGCTTCACTCCCCCTCCTCCTGCATACTAGCGAGCGCTTCCATTATGGAAGCGCTGACTAGTATTCCCTTTATAAGATGCACTGCATCTTATAAAGGGAAAAGTAGAGCACCTCTGGCTTAGGGGCCCGGTTGCAATTGCGACCGCTGCGACCCCTATAGTTAAGCCAGTGTATGAATGAGCAATCATTGAGTGAAATCATCTTCCATCTGGACATCTGCCCCCCTTCCCCTTCCAATACTATACTGCAGAAATAGTCCCCCTGAAAATACTTGTAGCACACAGAAAAACAATACCCCCTTACCTTTTAGATCATATCCCCATATCAAACCCCAGATGAGACCCCCTCCATCTCCAGACCCCCATATAAGACCCCCATTAGACCTCTAAAACCCCATATCTGAACCCCATTAGACCTCTAGACCCCAATCAGACCCTCATTAGATCTCCAGACCCCCAATCAGACCCTCATTAGACCTCCAGACCCCCAATCAGACCCCCATTAGACCTCCAGACCCCCAATCAGACCCCCATTAGACCTCCAGACCCCCAATAAGACCCCCATTAGACCTCCAGACCCCCTTCAGACCCCCCTTCTGGCCCCCATATCAGACCCCCCTTCTGGCCCCCATGTCAGACCCCCCCCTTATGGCCCCCATGTCAGACCCCCCCCTTCTGGTCCCCATGTCAGACACCCCCTTTCTGGCCCCCATGTCAGACCCCCCTTTCTGTCCCCCATTTCAGACCCCCCTTTCTGTCCCCCATTTCAGACCCCCCTTTCTGGCCCCCATTTCAGACTCCCCTTTCTGGCCCCCATTTCAGACCTCAGATCAGACAATAAAACAAATAAATAAACTTACCTCTCATGACACTCTTCTCCCTGTCCTGGCTGTCTCCCCGCTCTCACCTCTTCCAGGGGCTCGCACTGCAGTCACCTGACTTCCTGCAGTGTCAGGTCAGAGTGCGCTCTGTACGTCCTGACGCTGCAGACAGTCAGGACACAGCAGTGTGGGCCTCAGGAAGAGAGAGCGGGAGGAGGGGTAAGTACTGTACAGCGCTGCATACGCTTCACTACCCCTCCTCCTGCATACTAGCGAGCGCTTCCAATTTGGAAGCGCTCACTAGTATTCCCTTTATAAGATGCACTGCATATTATAAAGGGAAAAGTAGAGCACCTCTGGCTTAGGGGCCCGGTTGCAATTGCAACCACTGCGACCCCTATGGTTACGCCAGTGTATGAATGAGCAATCATTGGGTGAAGTCATCTTCCATCTGGACATCTAAATCATCAGCAGATCCTGGTGTGTAAACAAATAAAAAAAAATATTGCCATCAAGTATATTGGAGCCTATACGAAACCTAATGGACCCCACCTTGGCTGCCTATTAGTGACTTCCACAGTGACAAGCAGGAGTTAGCACATGGCACTTTCGGCAAGGTAGGCACTGGAAGCGGCAGACACAGGACAACTAGGCTATCCCCTAATTTTTTAGGGCCCAGTCAACCCCTTTAATGAACTTTACCATATTGGTCATAAAATTGGTACAACTGGAAAAGTACTGCAGAGAATATTGGGTTTATGAACTAATTCATAGATACCAAGCTCCAGTTACATAGTGTAGTGAATGCCAGTATTTCCTAAGAAACACAGGCCTGCTCAGGCATGGAGGACAATAAAAGCTAACACTTTGGTAATAAATTATGCTAATTGCTCGCTTGCCATATGCTCATTCTTCAGGAAAGCAATCTACTACATAACTAGAGAGACCTAATAGATAGAAAGAAGACCAGCACAATGTATAATTCTGCCCCATGGTGCCAGATACCGAATTTAGGCATGTATACCATGCCAGTCCCAATGTACAGTATATACAAATCTTTTCCACCCAGGATATGGCAAAATATCAGTTCCATCAAACACATGACATGACAAGAACAAGTTATTAATAAAATACTTGAATACTATTAAAGCTAGATGATTGCGATTGTTGCATGTTTCTTCTTGATGCAGGGAGTGGGCACCAACTGTGTGCCAACCTCCTGTGTGCCACTGTAAGCAGAACTTCAGCATCTAATGATTAATTAGATACATTTCTAAGAAGCTGTATCACTAGTAACAAGAAGCTTCTTTTATTTATTACATCTTAAGTGTTAAGTACCATAAATACTAAAAAGTAGAGATGACTTCTGTAATATGGTTAAGTAAATAATTAGATAGATCAAACGTTGTTAGTGTTGAGCGAACATTTTCGGCCGAATAATATATTATAATATATATTATATTATTATATACATGGCGGTGCTCGGGTCCACGCGGTGTTCGACCGAACAACGCAAGTGCTTGAGTGCCATACTCGAGTCCCCTCCCCGCACACTAATTAGCCAATTAGCGTGCAGGAAGGTACTGGCATTCACTGTAATGCCAGTAGCCATGTTAGCTACTGGCATTACAGTGATTGGCTGGCCGGGAACGCGTCATCGGGTGCTATAAAGCACCCGGTGACATGTGACCGGCTCATACCGAGCCAGGGATAGCTGCTGCAAGCAGGGACAGATAGAATAGAGACAGAAGAACGCTAGGCAGGGATAGAATTTGCCCAGAAAAGACCCAAAAGCCCTTTTAAGGGCTATTATTTCTTGCTGGCAAAATTTTTTATTTTGGGGGTGTTAAAAATAGCGCTAGGTGGCCTGCCATTAACGCCACCTGTGGTATTTGGCTAGGCAGGGCTAGTATTTCTGTTCAAAAGACACAAAAGTCCATTGTTATATCTGGCTGCATTTTTTTTTCTTTTGGGGCAAAAAGAACGCAAGTGTGCCTGACACTACCACTACGTGCACAGCGTGTGTATTAGAACCTTTCAAAAGTCTATATACCTGACATCCGTTGGTATTTTTTCTACCGTTAATTTAGGCCGCAGTTCCTTATTTGCGTCTGCTATATAACATTTGCGCAAGGAGGGACTTATGCTGTAGGGATAAGATTTGGCTAGGTAGGGCTAGTAGTTCTGTTCAAAAGACACAAAAGGCCATTGTTAAATCTGGCTGCATTTTTTTTTCTTTTGGGGCAAAAAGAACGCAAGTGTGCCTGACACTACCACTACGTGCACAGCATGTGTATTAGAACCTTTCAAAAGTCTATATACCTGACATCCGTTGGTATTTTTTCTACCGTTAATTTAGACCCCAGTTCCTCATTTGCGTCTGCTATATAACATTGCAAATCAAAAGAAAACCATGGAGACACCATCACGTGTCTCAACGACGGTCAAACTAGCCAGGCCTTTCACCGGGAAGGAACAACCAAGGGAAGGGCAGTCTCCAAAAGGAAACCACCTATGTCAAAGCATGGTATCCATCCACAGACAGCTGTTTCGGGGTATTTGCCCCTCATCAGTGTGGAGTAGGAATCTGGCTAGTGGGAGCAATGCCTAGTAAAAGATTATTAAAGAAAAGATGATTGACCTCAGGGAGATCAACCATCATCACCACAGAGACACCATCACGAGTCTCAACGTTGGTGAATCTAAAACAAGGCTCCCTGGGAATGCTTTCCCAGGGAGCCTTGTTTTAGATTCACCAACGTTGAGACTTGTGATGGTGTCTCTGTGGTGATGATGGTTGATCTCCCTGAGGTCAATCATCTTTTCTTTAATATGCTATATAACATTTACTCAAGAAGGGACTGATACTGTAGGGATAGGATTTGGCTAGGCAGGGCTAGTATTTCTGTTCAAAAGACACAAAAGTTCATTGTTAAATCTGGCTGCATTTTTTTTCTTTTGGGGCAAAAAGAACGCAAGTGTGCCTGACACTACCACTACGTACACAGCGTTTGTGTTAGAACCTTTCAAAAGTCTATATAGATGACATCCGTTGGTATTTTTTCTACCGTTAATTTAGGCCGCAGTTCCTCATTTGCGTCTGCTATATAACATTTGCGCAAGGAGGGACTTATACTGTAGGGATAAGATTTGGCTAGGTAGGGATAGTAGTTCTGTTCAAAAGACACAAAAGTCTATTGTTATATCTGGTTGCAAAATATATTATTATTGTGCAAGGTTGCCTCACCGTAACACCACCTTTTCAGCGTCTGCTGTCTAACATTTGTGTATCCCAAATAACAGAAATCTGGTGTATTTTTTTCTGCAGCTATTGAAGGTGACATTACTAATGTCGCCGTGATTAGCGGCAGAAAGAAACGCAATAAATGTCAGGTACATAGGACAAACATACATTGTCCTGCACATGTAATGTCACCGTGATTAGCGGCAGAAAGAAACGCAATAAATGTCAGGGATATAGGAGAAACATACATTGTCCTGCACACGCTGCTCAGCTGGTGTTAAGATTAGGCAAACTTGCGCAAATTTTGACCATGAAGAATAACAATATTGCAGCCAGATATAACAAAAGTCCTTAAAAGGACTTTGGGGTCTTTTCAACAGAAGAACTAGCCCTGCCTAGCCAAATCCTATCCCTACACTATCTGTGCCTGATTGCACAAACGTTATACATTATATGAATAACGGCAGTAAAATATACACTGGATGTCAGGTATTTAGGATACAGAAAGGTTATATTGCACATGCAGCACCGGTATTTTTCTGCTCATGCACCAAAAAAAAATCTGCTCAACTGTACTTTTGACAAACTTGCATATATGCCATTTAGTATGCGCAAGACGAGCAGTAAGGGACAGGGAAGTGGGGTGCTGCTGATGGTGCATGGTCGGCGCGGTGAAACAGTGTCTGCTGGCAGAGCACAAGAAACAAAGTCATCCAAAACTCCTAGCTTCATGTCTCGCAAGACAGGTTCTTGTTAGGTAAACATGTCAGGAGGAGGACCAGAGTGAGGTTAATTTTTTAGGTTAAAAAATTAGGGGTGAGGGCCTGCTGGTGAACCAATTAAATATTTAAAGGCGAGGTAGCCTAATAAGCAGCTTGATATGATGGAGGAAGAGGAGGAAGAGGAAGGGGTTCATGGAAATACAGTGTATTCAATACACCTTTAAAGCCACATTTAAAGTTCCTTTATGTCCAGCCGCTTTCCTCTGGTCGGGTAGCGAAGTCAGGTGCAATCCAGGCCTTGTTCATTTTGATTAGCGTCAGCATTTTCAGTTGACAGGCGGATGCGCTTAGCAGTTATTATGCCCCCAGCGGCACTAAATAACCGCTCTGACAAAACGCTGGCGGCAGGGCAGGTCAGCACCTCCAAGGCGTAGAGCACCAGTTCGTTCCACGTGTCCAGCTTAGACACCCAATAATTATAAGGCACAGAAGGATCGCTGAGGATGTTGACATTGTCAGCTAGGTACTCCTTTACCATCTTCCAAAACTTTTCCCTCCTAGTTGTGACACTAGGCCGCTTATCAGAACCTTTTCCACATGCAGCGCTGTCCACCTATATTGTGAGCAGGTAGAGTTCCAGCACGTGCTCAGGTCGTACACCAGTCAGTGAGCTGAGGCAAGTGTAAGCGCTGCTGCAGCGTTGCCAGACCGGCGGAAGCTGTAGGTGACTTTCGGAAATGTGCACCTTCACCAGCAGCTCAGGCAAAAAAAAGTGTGCTTTTTGAGAAACCGCTGAACCACTAAGTTGAAGCAGTTGTTTGGCCTGAGGGAGACTCCTGTTCGTCTTTCCTGTTGGAGGATCAGGTAGACTCATTCCTGTCATTAGTTCCAGGGTCAGTTTGGTTTAGGTTCCTGTGTATGAACTCGCCTACATTTGAGGCGCGTGGGGGCAGTAGGAGATGAGCGCTTCCATTGTGGAAGAGATCATCTCTATATTCATCTGTATCGCCGTCCTCAGGCGTTTTTTTTTTCTGTTTTTGTTTTTTTTTTTTAATAGATGCCATATTATAGGGGGCACCTGCTGGCAATTTCTCACTGGCCCATTTACTGGGGCATTTCTTACTGGCACATTAAGGGCGGGGCACCATGGGGGAGAGGAGCACTGTGGGGGCATCTGGGGGCCTTTTTTGGGCACATTATGGGGGGGCAATATAGGGGAGAGCTGGACTATGGGGCATCTGGTGGCACTATAGGGGCACTATGAGGGAGGGGAGCACTATGAGGGCTCTAAAGAGGCCTTTTTTGTTGGCACATTATGGGGGCACTATGGCATCTGGTGGCAATAAGGGGGCATATTTTATAGGCTCATGGGAGACACTATAGGGGAGAGCAGCACTATAGGGCATCTGGTGGCATTATTTGGGGGCAGTATGGGGGAGTGGAGCACTATAGGGGAATCATTTGGGGGCACTATGGGGGAATCTGGTGGCTCTAAAGGGGCATTTTTTACAGGCACATTATAGGGGGCACTATGACTTCTGGCACTAAGGGGGCATTTTTTACTGGCACATTATGGGAGGCATTATGGGGCATCTGGTGGCACTATAGGGGCATTATTTTGGGGCACTACGGGGGAGTGGAGCACTATGGGGGGCATCTGGTAACTCTAAAGGGGCATTTTTTACTGGCACATTATAGGGGGCACTATGGCATCTGGCACTAAGGGGGGAATTTTTACTGGCACATTATGGGGGAGTGGAGCACTATAGGGGCATCTGGTGGGGGCAGCAAGAAGGGGCATTTTTTACTGGCACATTATAGGGGGTACTATGTCATCTGGCACTAAGGGGGCAATTTTTACTGGCACATTATGGGGGAGAGGAGCACTATAGGGGCATCTGGTGGGAGCAGCAAGAAGGGGCATTTTTTACTGGCATATTATGAGGGACACTATGGGGGCATTTACTGGGGCACTATATAGGGGTATTTTATACTGGCATACATTGTGGGGACATTAGCTCAACTGCAGGCACTAAGCGGGGGTATTTCTTGTTCTGTCATATTACAAGGTTAATTATTACTACTTGGGGGTATTATGGTGAGCTTTACTACTACTGGGGGCAATGGGGAACATGATGTCTAGTATGGGCACTATGGGGGCATTACTATTAAGTGTGCTCTGGCATAAAATTATTTCTATTTGTGGGATTTTGGGGAGCACTGTTACTTTGGGGGGCACCCTGGCACAGTATCAATTTAGCACAATTATTTTTGGGGACATTATCTTTATACTATTAGTGTCCGGACGCAGTTATTTTTTAGGGGACTCTGTGCCAATAATTGTTGTAGGGGGCACTATCTGTGTGGTAGTTGTATTTTTCAGGAGACAGTTTCTGCAGTATAGTATTAGGGGGCACAGTATTGGGGGTGGCAGGATGAGGTGTTCAGAAGATGTGAAGATGATGGAAATGTGGGAAACTAATGTCTGTTTGTATCTCTGCAGATACGAGAGATGGCTGAAAAATCTTTATGGCGGTCTGGACTGAATGGAGAAGATGAGGAAAGAGAACGTCTACAACAAAGGTGACATCACTGGATGTAAGAGGTATGGGGCGCTATGTAGGAGAGGAGATGCTCCGGCTCATCCCTCTGCCATTTGCATTTCAGAGCTGGGTGAGGACAGCCAAGGGGGGCAGCAGGTCACGGGTGGGTGGCAGATGGTGGTGGGGAACCACAGGCCTTGAGCAGGATCTGAGGAGAGGGAAGGAGCTTCCTTGCTGTAGCCTGCTGTTGTCTATTGTATAATGTGAGGAAGGCAGTGCAGCCAGGACACGTCCTCCCCTCTCTGTATGATGTGTACAGGCGGGACTCAACAATATCATTTCAGCTGTACAGTGTTTGCTGGGAGTGGCCTATTATATTTAGGAGGGGCTTATAATAATGGGCGGGGCCAATTTGGGGGGCGCCATTTTACTACTTTGCCTAGGGCACCAAACTGCCTAGTCCCGGCACTGACTGTTCTTACTGGTAGTCAGTCAGGATTAGAGTCAGGGTTTCCTTTAGGAGGTGTCCATCTTCATTCCTTAGTTTCCAGGCCTAATCTCCTTTCCCTCATACACTGTGTGGTTTTCCCCCCACACCTGAGCGTAACAGTATGTGTGTGAGCTTGCCGAGCTCCAAAGCCACCACCAAGTTGTGGCCATTATCAGACACAACCATGCCTGGCTGTAGGTTGAGTGGCGAGAGCCACAGCTGAGCCTGGTCCCTTATACCCTGCCACAGCTCTGCAGCGGTGTGCTGTTTGTCACCTAAGCAAATAAGTTTCAGCACAGCCTGTTGCCGCTTCCCCACTGCTGTACTACACTGCTTCCAGCTACTGACTGATGGCTGATTGGTGCTGCAAGATGAGAATTCCTAGATTGAAGTGGTGGAGGAGAAGGAGGGGTTGCAGCCGCTAATGAAGGTGGTGGCGGAAATCCTGATGGAAGTAGTGCCCGCAATCCTTTGTATCAGTAGCACCTGTGCCATCCCGGGGTTCAACTCATTTCCAGCCTCCACATCGTTCACCCAGTGTGCCGTCAGGGAAATGTAGCGTCCCTGGCTAGAAGCACTTGTCCATGTGTCAGTTGTTAATTGGACCTTCCCAGTAACTGCGTTGGTCAGGGCACGGGTTATATTTTTCGGGACACATGCTGGTGTAAGGCGGTGAGGGCACACCGGCAAAAATAGTGGCCGCTAGGTACTGCGTAACGAGGGACAGCTGCTGCCATCAGACTGCGAAAAGCCTCAGTGTCCACAAGCAACATTTCCAGCGCCAGCAATTTGTAAAGGTGTGCATTTAGTGCTATGGCCTGTGGGTGGGTGGCTGGGTATTTGCGCTTTCGTACAAAGGCCTGGAGTATGGATATCTGTACACTGCGCTGGGACACAAAAGTGGATGTGCTCGCTGATGGTGCTTGCGATGGTCCAGGTGCAGGGCAGGAGGCATCTGGGCCAGCGTCTTGGCTAGCACGTAACACAGGGAAGAGGAAGCAATGGTGTGACTCGCAGACACCGATTGTGGATCCAGGCGTTTGGCCCACCTATTAGGGTGTTTGCTGCCATGAAGACCATGCTGGTGGTGGTCAGGTTGCTAGTGTTCATGCCCCTGCTCATTTTGGTACGGCACAGGTTGCAAATGACAATTCTTTTATCGTCCACACTTGTTGGTGTGGCCTGCCTTCTCCCTTTTGCCACCCCACCGCCTCTTACAGCCTGTTGCGGTGCTGTGGATCCCTCCCCCTCTATACTGCTGTCCTCGCTCAGCTTGCCTCCTTCCCATGTTGGGACAGTGATTTCATCGACCACTACTTCCTCGTCCTCTTCGGGAAGGAATTTTTTCTCTTAAATTGAGGAATATTGGCTTCTACCTCACAGGGATTTTTTGCCTTCCTCTGGATCAACTTGCAGGATAACATTCCAAACTGAATGGACAGATGTCTTTTTTCGGCCTTATAAACTATGTTACTATGTTACTTCTTCATTCTGGTCCTCATCCTGACAAGTTGACGTTCAGTGCTGCTGACACTCAAAAACATTTGGGTTGAGGGTCTGCTGCTGATCTGACCGTCTAAAACATTAGAGGCGAGTGCCTGCTGCTGACCTGACCATGTAAAACATTTGGGGCGAGTGCCTGCTGCTGATCTGACAGTGTAAAACATTAGGGTGAGTTTGTGCTGCTACTTGCGCTTTACGTACAAGTAAATATATGTTTCCTAACAATATTTCCTGTAAAATCGATGTTATCTTGGGTTTTTGGAGGTATTTTTGTCATTCCGTAAAAGTGGCATAATAGTCGGACATCATCATTAATAGCAGTGACTTCGGTGTCCAAGATGCATCCAGACATCCTCCCCATGCTGTCCCCTAACCATTTCAGTGGTGTTTGTACCATTTTCTCACGTTTCCCTATCAACCCCACACCCTCCCCTGTGCAGAGCAGGGGGTGCCCGGTCTTCTCCCATAGACTTCCATTATACTCGGGTGCTCGGCCGAGCACTTGAGCACCACCTAGTGTTCGGTCAGAGCACCCGAGCACCTGAGCATCAGGGTGCTCGATAATCACTAAACGTTGTGTTTCAGGTTATCAATCACTTATATTTCTTATATCATTTTCTTTAATTAGTTGTTAATATTGGATTAGAGCAATGATATATTTGATCCGGTTTCACTTGTTTTTTTGACAGTCAAAATAACATAAGATGCTACAGTATTGCATTCAGCACAAAAATAAAAAATAGATATCTGTTGGACACTTTAATGATCCATTATGAGGCAATGGAAAAACTTATCTGTAAATTGGATCATAACTTATGATAATGGACCAATCACAACCATCATGGCTCATATAAAAATGGAAATTTTGATACCAGTGTAATTTACACTAGGTTTACATCTCTGCTTATCTTTTCTTGTTTCTGTTCTGTCAATGACAGCTGATGGATGCCTTCCATGATGAACATCAACAGCACCTGACTGACCCCCTAACTATTATGGGAACCTTGCCTTAGAAGGTTAGCAAGGATATAGATCTATAGAAGACTTTTAGAAAAGTTTAATTTATAACTGCACGGGAATTGTTTGTAGCCTGTAACCATAAAGACACATAGGTCAGCATGCACACAACAATGTATTGAAAAAATAAAACATGGTTACAAAGGCGTACATGCTTTTTAAAGTGTACCTGAGTTGTCTTTTTAAAGTTTGCATAATGTACTTGTATGTTCTTCTTTGTACAATCAGAACTGTGAAGTACCAGTTATGTTTGAGCTTCCCTAAAGTCTCTTTCAGCCATATTATTCCTCTTATTATTTCAGCTACACAGCTATATGAATTTCTCTCACAAGCAGTGGGTGTCTCTCTTCTCCCAGTACTGGATGCAGTGACCTCACTTCCTTTACTTTCCATCATGTTTGTTTTCTTCTAGGGAGCTCAGAAAGCTGATAAGGAGGGAGAAATCACACTTACAGAAAAGTAGGAGGTCTCTATGATGTTCAGACACAGTTTTTCTATCAAGCTTACGATCTCAGTTAGCTCTGACACGCCCCCATTTCCTGTGAACTGTCTTTTTGAGTCTCTGTTACCAGGGACGAATCTAGCCTGGCGACAGTCAGTGGACTGCAAATTTGGTGGAAGCGAGTCCCCTAGTGGCCATGACTTTACAGCTTATTTTCAGTAAGGAATATTTTCTAAAAATAAGGATTAAGGAATATTTTCTAAATTAAGTGATTTAGACATATGCTAGTTACACCACTATAAAATGAAATTAAATAGTGTGAAACTACAGTGACTCTTTAAGTGTTACAAACTGTGGACACCTTTGGGTCAAATTTTTTGATCATGGCATTTTACTAATTTTAGACTAAAATAATGTTTTGTATTTAGTCTTTATTAACGTTCAACAAATGTTCTTTTACAGCTTTCAGTTTCATTACATCTACAGACTATTGCTCTCTGATTCGCAGTGAATCCATCAGGGAGCTACTCAGATGTCTGGATCTGTAGCCCTTATTAGGCCACTTTCAGATTAGCGACAGCACGGATCCGGCGGGTGAAGGGTGCAAGCACTAGAAGCTCTAGGCACAGAAAACACTCCAAAAATGCACGAAAACAGCAGGTATAGTCTGAAAAGTCACAAATATATCTCTGATGATCACCTGAATACACCTGATGGGAATGTGAGCACATGACTAGGAGGTGCATCCTCCTTGTTATGGTTATTGTAGGACTTCCCATTCAAAGACTCCTTATGGAGAACGTTTGATATACCCAAAAACTATAGATGTAACTTAGATGTAAAGACAAAAAGGTAGAGTTGCACCACACTGGGAAACGTATAAGTGATAGAACACTCATCTTTGCCACTTTTTTTCCAGAACGTTCCCAAATCAAAACTTGGAAATTCTTCATGAGCAAATGAGATCACTGAATTAAAATCCCTAAACAAACAGCGTGACAGTATTTGTATTAGAAATAGTTCTCCTGTTTGTCTTTTTCCAGGCAATTAGTCATTGGAGATTTCCTACTTTGAATCCAATCTAACAGCGGTGAACAAATATTCCCGCAGTCAGATCTGCGGTGCGCCTGCTGTCAGGGACCCAGTGTCAGCCTCAGTTGGTGGTGCTCAAATCGCAATCCCTGACCCTCAAGATATGACCAAACATGAGATTGGAATTCTCTGTGCTCATGATTTACAAAACCACTGGGAAACAGTTATACAGCTGTGTATCCCAAATAAACAGGCATGCCCCTTATGCAGCGCTCACAGCCTCCTGTGGAGCAATTACTATGCAAAGGAATATTTTATGAAATTTGATAACGGACGTGAGTTACTTCAGCATTACAAAAATAAAATAGCAAATATTAAATAAACTCAAGACGTAAATAAATCTCACTTACTAAATATTAACTTTGTAGTACGCTAGCGTGAAAAAGACCTGTTAGGTCCGAGGGCTCATTAGTCTGTGCATCTATTTGCTGATTGTAATAAAATATGTTAGGGACTTAAAGGGGTTGCAAGCGGATATCGCTGGAGGAAGCCCTGCAAGGTGGCACAGTGGCCACTTCAGGAGAAGGTAGTATTATTGATCACATTCTGAAATGGACAGGTAACAAGATCATGCTGAGTCCTCAGGGATGGGAGGTGCTCTTCACATCTGTTAAATGGGTTTTCCACCTAAAGAGATTGAAGACCTCAGGACAGATCCTCATTATCACATTATCACAGCACCCTCACCGATCAGCTGTGACAGTATCTTCAGCTGCTGGCACCAGAATTACCACTGAAGCACAGCTAGACTCAAAGTGTAGTGGTCACATCTGGTTACCGTAGTTCAGCCTCAATTTAAGTGATCAACCACCTTGTAAGCATATAGTTTATGACCTCTGACAACTGCACTACAGAAACCAGCAGACGGAAAAAAAGGTGAATGTAAAACTAAAGGCCGGAGGTGGGAGAACTTGCACAATTCGTGGCTGACTAAATACTTTTCCCCCACTGTATCTATCTATCTATCTATCTATCTATCTATCTATCTATCTATCTATCTATCTATCTATTTCTCATCTATCTAATATCTATCTATCTATATATTATCTATCTATCTAAAAATACAAAAATATCTCAGCAGCACTGTAAAAAATAAAATAAAACGAGGTGCAGAGCCTGATGATCCGACAAAAGATCACTTAGACAGAGTACACAAAAACAGGCAGCACTCTCTAGGTACAATGAATAAATCACAAACTTTATTCACCCATGTGTGGGAAGCGACGTTTCTCGCTTGAGAAAGGCTTAGTCTGAGCCGAAACGTCGCTTCCCACACATGGGTGAATAAAGTTTGTGATTTCTTCATTTTACCTAGAGAGTGCTGCCTGTTTTTGTGTATATCTATCTATCTATCTATCTATCTATGTATCTAACTATCTATATTTATCTATATCTATGATGTTCTGCCTACTTCTACTAGAAGGACTACTCTCTGGCTGCTGAGAGAGAAAGTTCTTAAACCGATCACATACTCTCTTTACTGTGATATATATAAATTTCCTATAGAAATAAAGTACCAGCTTAAACCCTGGACAATATCTCTCAATTACCTGCCCTTCAGTCACTAGTGACTTTACCAGGTAGCAGCTGAGTACATGATCCTACTTATTTGACTTTTAGAAAGCTTTTATGTCTCAGGGTTCCACAGACTTTAGAAACAGGTCTTGTTGTTTGAAGTCTGCAGGAGATTAATGGTCCAGGTCATAGACCTTTCAATCTAAATGTTCCACCATTAGTAATTTATAGCCGTTGACTGGACAGAGACATAGTTTACATATCTGCACAGATTCCTATCGTAATACTTCTTTGATTGCTCTTCACTCAGTATTCATTTAGCGTTGATGTGTGATTTAGATATGTGTGAACCTTTGTGTGATGTTCATTGCGGAGGTGGAAGGACGCTTGTATCCATATAGTTCATTTCAGGTAAAGATATTTCGCTGGCAGATGAAAGAGTACACTGGCGTAAGTAAGTAAATACAAGAGATCTGGGAGAATAAGTAGCTGACTATACAGTAGGGAATCAATTGAATGGAGGCTGTCAGTCTGAGCATGTTGAGAATTGTAGTGAAACCAAGTTTATTCCAATGTAAAAGCTGAATGATCATTCACATAGCAAAATAATGTTTTGCCTTAAAGAGATTATCCTATGATTAATGTAAAAATACAAATCCATATAGTACACAAAAGTCTCTTTCTAACAAACTTAGAACCAGCCCTGTACCTCACATAGATCCAGAGATCTCCCCATTAATTGATCCAATTGCTCTGCTAGATTTAGTTCAAGCTGGCAGCTTAGGGGTGAGCACTTTCTCAGTGGGCGTGCCCTTTCTAAAACAGCTAGTGACAGTTGAAGGATGGAACTGAGCATGTGTTTCCATCTCAGCAAGCAGGACAGAGAAATTAGAAAAAGTGAAACCAGCAGGTAGATATCAATGAATCTCTCAGTGGCTATAAAAAAAATGTAATTACATGAGATCACAAAAGTATTTTGGTCCAGAGCTGCTGCTGGGGAGAGCAGATCATCGGAGGGACCAGGTGAGTATTTAGTGTTTGTTTTTTACTTCTTATGAAGTGGGCACATATCTGGGCGTAATACTATGAGGGGGCACATATCATGGCAGAACTACTGTGAGGGGGCACATATCAGAGTAAAACTACTCTGAGGGACACATATCTGGGCATAACTAGTGTGAGGGGGGCACATATCTTGGCATAAACTGTGAAGGGGGTACAATGTGTGTATAACTAGTGTGTGCTGGCACAAAGGGGGAATAATTACTGGAGGCATTTAGGGGACTGGGTGGGATTAGGTGTATAGTTATGTTTTGGGCAGAGTTAGAGGCATGGCCTAGTATGGAGGAAATTTGCCGTTGCACGCTTTGCGCCTCACACATAACATCCCTCTTCCTTTTTTTTCAAAAGTTGGGAGGTATGTCCTAAAGTCAGAAAGAGCAGAGGTTTACACAATTAAATCAAATGTTCCTTGGAATCTTTTCCAAAAACTATTTATCAATCTGCTCAGCCCCTCTTGTTCTATAACATGCTGCGTGCAGATTGCACTTCAATTTCAATAACACCTGTTCCCTTCAACCCCTTCAGCCACCATGATGTAGTTGTACATTACGGTGGCTAAGGGATTGTATGGAGTGGGCTGCTGGAGGTTCCCAGACCATCCATGGTAAGCTGCCTGCTAAGCTGAGCACAAGGTACAGCTCAGCAGGGATCATGTCATAATCTCATTCACCCTAATAGATCTTTATTATGGGACAAGGGATCAAAAAATCCCAGGTCCCAACCTCTAAAGGGGGTAAAAGTTATTTTGAAAAAAAAAACAAAACAACATAAATATATTAAAAGTTTAAATCACCCCACTTTCCCAATTTTACATAGAAAAATATAAACGATAAAAATAGACAACAGGTATTGCCACATCTGAAAATGTCTCAATGATTAAAATATAAAAATTAAAAACACTGGATTCTCCGTTTTTTTGGTTACCTTGTGTTCTGCAAAAAATTGAATAACAGTGATAAAAAAAGTTGTATATATCCCAATAATGGAACAAAAAAACTACAATTCATCCCGCAAAACACAGCCCTCATACAGCTCTGTGGATGGAAATTTTAAAATGTTATGGCTGTCAGAAAATGGCAACGCTAAGGAAATTTTTATTTTTTCAAAAGTTTTCATTCTTTTAGAAGTAGTAAAAAAAAAACTATATAAGTTGAATATTGCCATAATAGTACTAAGCCGCAGAATAAGAACATTGCATAATTTTTAGTGCACAGTGAACGCTGTAATATGAAAACCCCCAAAACTTTGTCGGAATTGTTTTCTAATACAAGAAATGGTAAATTAAATGGTGCCTTTTAAAAATACAACTTATCTTGCAACAAATAGGCACATATGGCTATATAAATGGAAAATTAAAAAAGTTATCGTTATTGGAACTTGGGGAATAAAAAATTAAAATGGGGCCTGTGCGTAAGAGGTTTTGGACAAGAATGTCTGAAACATTGGAATACACTTTAAATTTGCAATCTTGCTTGAATGCATGTCTACATTTGCATTCAGGTAGATCATCCAAGTTGTATAGGACCGTATACAACTGATATGTCATAAATAAGAAAATCCATATAAGTAGGATCTAGATGTTTTTTTTTATTAATATCTGTATAAACAATTACTCTAGAATCTCCTAGAATGTCGTATCATTTCAGGCTGAAGGACTTTTTAAAATTTGGAAAACCCCTGTATGTACTGTATACTCATTCAATTTTTTATATGAAGATCCCAACTGGATTTCCTTATGGGTAGAACCAATGTCAATCATGAAGTCCAACCAGAGTTGTCATTGAGTGCTCCTTATTGTTAAGACCAGTGTATATTCTGCCTGTCAGCTTTAGGTAAGACTTCTGCTTTGTATATCCATGTCAACCATGCTGCTATTAATGCATGTTGAGCTAATACAGGGTCAGCCAGTCATGACTAGACATAGATCTCTAGAAGTTTGACTTACTGAACCAGCTGCTGGCATAATGTCTTCATTGCAGCCCAAGAAGGTGATGTCCATGAGTTTTCACAATGCATAATAATTGTCTAATAACCATGTACTAGACAGGAGTTCTTTAACCAGAAGCATCCATCAATCTTAGAAAATTATGCCCCATTACCACTTGTGTTGTTTGCGCACTAAAAGGAAAACATAGCCCTATGAAGTCTCCAAAGATTAGAGATTGCCTGGAATGGCTACATATACTGAGGTAAATGACCCATGTCAAGCTTGATGTATTGAAACTTTAGATATCGGGAAAACATAGGAAAATACAAGACAGTGATAGGCTTTCAGTGCCATGGTATACAAAGGAATATTTACCATCTACGAACATTAGTAAATCATGTCATGTACTTGTGTAATTTATGGGGAATTTAATCCTTTGATTTAAAAATAAAATAGGCAACGACACTACTCAGAATGCTCGGCCTCTTCGACTTTCATCTGCCAGCGTGCGTAGTATGGATCCCATGTACTGTACTTTCTATGGATCCATACCCTGCATGCTCTGAAAGCTGAACTCTGAGCAGTGCTGCTGCCCCTTTGTTTTTTTCATCTAGGGTTTAGTTATCTTTTAAAAAAATTACAGAAAGCCTTGGATACAAAAATGAGAGCTATCTTGGCCAAGGTATTTTTGCCCCAGGTGCAATATAAAGCTCTGTTCACATCTACATTTGTCAATTCTGTTCCATCATACATAATAAAAATAAAAAAAATTAATGTTGAATCCGTTACATGACAGACTCTAATAATGCCTTACAGAACCCACAGATCTACAATGGATCTGTTAGGTTTTCCACACTATGCCCGGCATTGAGTAAAAATTAAGAAATTTGGATAAGTTACGAAGTACTTCGTCACAAATCGCATTCGCATTCCATTGTATGTAGCAGGTGCAATGATGGGGAACAGCGATTGTGCCGCCCCTCTCATCATAGAACCACTCAGATGCCGCATTCAATTCCGATTGCGGCATCTGAGAGTCACATTGTAGCCTTTCAAGGGTTAATCAGGTTAGTGAAGACGGCCGCAACGGCTCTCTACGATCAAATGGATGAAGTGAGTATGTTGTTTTTTTTACCACCATTTCAGGAAAAATGGATTAGTTACCACAAAGTGCCAAAAAATGTGTGATGTATCACATTTTTCCTGAAATTCAGATCAAATTAGACTTTGTTAACTTTGATTTGCTCAACGCTACTGAACTACTCAACACCTGAAAATATTGTCAATTCTAGAGAATCCATACTATCATTTCTACCTCATATATGCTTGGTGTAGGCGGAGGGAAAGCATTATGTAATACCAGCTACATATTTTCGCCAAAATTTCTTATGGGGTACCTTTGATTAGATTCCACCCTTGTTAGGGAACATAAATATAGAATAGTTTTTGTTAGATGAGATCATGTGAACTGTTTGATTGTACCCCACAACTTCTATGGAACATAGCCATGATATTAAATGTCTGTTTCGCGACGGACAGGGATGGCTCAAGATTGCTAAAGATCTAGTTACAGGGTAGAATCATTGTATAGTTAAGTTAAAGATCCATGCTTAACACTGAATATTTCCAATTTCCAGTCACTGCATCTAAGTGCAATTTTTTACCTAAAAACTCCTACACCCATTATTACTATTGTCTACCTGGTGTGGTTTTCTTCATAGGCTGGGTTGACATCTGTGTAGGAGGCTCCATTTGAAGACTCCTCCACAGATTCCAGAAAAAATGCACAAAATAGAGCAGCATGTAGTGGGACTAGCAGATCTAAAGGAAGAGAAGGATCAGGAAGGATCTCCTGCATCCATTAGAACTATTGTCTATATGGTACTACTTTCTCTTTGGCTGGGTTCATATCTGCCCTGGAGGCTCCGTTTGAAGACTCCACAGCAGATTCCATAAAAATGGACAAAAATAGCGCAGCATGAAGCAAGACTACACAGGCATCTAATGCATATAGGGACCTCCTGACTCACCCTCAATGGCAACTGTTAAGGAAGAGAAGGATTAGGCAGTTGGATTTCAATGTACTTGATCCCTTTGTTCTTGGGTAGATAAGCTGCCACTAGAGAGTCTGGCAGGGGCTGTCTCCCTTCCTGTTGCACATGTGTATCCGTTTACCATTGTGTCACACCGAACGGATCCGTCCCCATTGACTTGCATTTTGGGGGTCATTCTGAATCCGTTTTGGTGCGGATGCCCAGACCGGAGAGCAAACCGCAGCATGTTGCGGTTTGCTCTCCGGTCTGGAGACTGAAGAGAACGGAACGGAATGCATTTAGGAGCATTCTGTTCTCTTCAGTTAAGTTTTGTCCCCATTGACAATGAATGGGGACAAAACTGAAGTGTTTTTTTTCCGGTATTGAGCCCCTATGACGGAGCTCAATACCGGAAAATGAAAACGCTAGTGTGAAAGTAGCCTTAGTTGCCTCAGGTCTGTGACTTTTTTGGCAACCAAAGTTTAGTACATTCCTACATGGAAACATCACATAGGTAAAGTGAGTTGAAAAAGTAATTAGGTGAGTTCATCTCCACGCTGGAAATCTATGACTAAGGCTGATTCATAGAGATAAAGTAAACTCATTTATTTTGCTTTATCTTCTTAGCAGTTTAGTGAGGAAAAGGAGACCCCCATTCAGTCAACATCAAAGCTGAATATCATACACACACCTGCCTTTTAACAAATCTGCCACTTGATAACGGTTTTGTAAACAGCATCGGGAGAAAGTAAAAGGATATCGCATTTCTTGGGCTTCTGTAAAGTGATACTCAAAACATGCAGAAGGTGCTGGGATTTTTTTTTATTATGTTGAGTGGTGGTAAAACAAAGCATTTTGTAAAAGTTGATGAAAGACTCAATTCTAGTTTTGTAAACACAAAAAATTGCCATTTAGTTGCATGGTGGTTTTTTTTTTTTTTTAATTTTCATTAATTTTAACACTGCAGATCCTAAATGTTGGCCTTGCTGCTGAAATGCTTATGACATAATATTCAACTTATTCATATTTGTTTCTAGCAAAGTTTAGTGATATGAAATATGTCTGCCATTACATTGTCCTCGACCAATGCCACCCAGTCTTTACAGACTCCTGAAAGCTGCCATGTTATACATTGAAATAAAACTAGTACCACATAGCTAGGCAAGTAGTCATTCTGGCCTCCAGATCAGCTAGGTGACAACCTCTATATGAGTTGTAGTGGCCGACATTGGTCAACAACTTTTTAAGAAAAATTGAAATTGAAAACAGTGGACCGTTAAAGGACTAGTTACCTAACTACAGAGCCTACAAATTGAGGTGGAAATTGTAACCAGGCTCCTAGTCCTATGGAGACCTATGCTATACAACAGAAGAGAAGTACAGGTTTGCGTTAATAACAATGTCCTATGATGCCAATTGCACTATACAGAAATATCTTGATATTCAAAAGAATTATTGAAAATACATGTGGCAGACTGTTCGGCTGGTTATGTGGAGGGACTGAGTATAGGATTTCTAGTGGAGTACATTCATGATAGTGGTTGGCAAACTAAACAATGTTTTCTTCTGTGGAGAGGATTAGACTAGAAAATTCTAAATTCTAAAAAGGAAAAAAATATTTTGTAGTGATAGTAATCTGCAATTAGTTGTACATCATATTGAGGCAGATATAAGAAGGATCTTTGCAAAATAAACTATAAGCTATGTTACTATGCTACTACAGTATGTAAAATAGTTGACAAAGCTGCATGATATCAATGAACCATGCAAGTTTTTTGAGATAGTTGCAACATAACTACTATGACCATGTCTTTCAGGTAATTTAGTATAGAAAATACTAGGACACATCTCTAATTTTTACAGCTACATTGATATAAATGTATTATGAGGAACCATGGCAGATAACTGGAGGTTAAATGATCATTTGGTTCTTTAGCTACCTTACGTCTGTTGCCAACTTTACTGACACACAAAAGACAGCCTTGATTGTCACTATTTACTCAAGCTAATTATTTCCTTTTTGCTGTCACGCAGCATTGGCATACCATAAAATATTTCATGAGGAGGTAAAAATGCGTAATATTTGCAGGTTGGCAAGTCCATTGCATATTTACGTAAGGATTACATTGCTAAGCAGTAACTGTAAAGCCTGTGATAAGCACTTTGTCAATATAATCTGTTCATACAGGTTTGTAACTACAATTAAAGACACCATGTGTATATGAGTATACAATCCAACTCTTAATGATTAATTACCATCATGTGAAAGTCAATGTATTGATATGGCTGTAACATCTGGATTGGATTCCATCATGGTAAAGCAGGCAAAACTGTTCCAGATGCTTTTCCAAATATAGGATGTGCGAATTCTGAATATACTGTTTATAACCTAGCGTTGTAATTTGACATGTGCCTAATTCCTAAAATACTGCATGTACTATACCATAAAAACTAAGTAACACAAGTTAGGTTTATGGATATTTCCTGGATATTTTTTGCGTGATGCTTAGCTCTCTGGGACTGCTGTCTTCTGGGTAAGATTGTTGGCGCACATCAACAAACATCACTTCAGCACACAGGATTATGTATGATTGGATTCCATCAGTTTTATTCATAGTCCACAAGATTAATGTGCACTCCCCTCTTCAAAATACACAAATCGTAGGTTTTCTGGCCACTAACTACATAGTAGTTTTCCCTCACTACCTGTTTCTGGGTCTGCCACCTAGTGTCCCAAAAACACAAGCCACCATTTATATCACACATATGGTCCTCAGAGGCCTGCTTCTTCCCCAGTCGGGGAGCATTGAAGGAACAGCTCAACCCTCTTTTAGAGGAACTCTACATCTGGCTCTTAATGAGCCTAATCAGCATCTTTCAACGCCATGGATGAAGTGGACTGAGTGAACTTGGGCATCTGCCCTTGTCTCCCCCAACACTGGCAAACCAGGCTTTCAAGTCTAAAAACAACTTTGCTGTCCACCTCCTTCTTCAGTTGACAATATAGCACTTCTAGTGGCATAAATGTCAATCTAGCAGCTCTGCTGCCAAATATCTACTGCTCTGGCAGGCTCACTTTGGTACACAGCACATGCATTCAGCTTTGTAGCCACACAATGCAGGGGTGTTCACAAACTGGTGCTCCGAGGGTTCTGGCCATCCCCTCAGTGCTCCTACTACCTAATTAACCTATTCATTAAATGCTGTTTTCTCTGGAATAGTGAATTGTACAGACATAAATAAGGTATCATTTTAATCAGCATAATCAACCCTACCATACAGCTAGAGATAGAGTTGATCATACCTGATAAGATTGATTTCAACCTGATTTTTTTATCATTTTGTTTTACCTATAAACCTACTGTATAAAACCTGAAACTCTGAACATGTTCTTATCAGTGTATTATTAGTCACAATAAAAATAGCTGATTTTTGAAATGTTATCCAAATGGATGATAAGAAAAACCTCCATTTCTCACTGAGAAGATTGAGTATTTGTCTATTATGCTTGAGATTTTCTGTTCTTCCAAGCATGTGTCTGTTTATATAACAGTAATACTTATATAGAATTGAAACCTTTGAGCTCCACATTCTTTAATCTGAATGAGGAATATCAGATTAGAAAGTATAATTTCCTATTTGAGGATTCATAAGAACAGCATGTTAAACTGTGGATGCGTAGATATTTGCCTCTATACCCATGTAGATGAATTTTATTCTATTTATGAATGTTATCTCTGGGTGTGTACATATACTTGCTCAAGGGACTGGCTTCTTTCCCAATTTCTATGTTTAAATAAATCAAAAAGAATAAAAAAATAACTTGGCCTTTACTCACGGTGCTTCAAGGATACGTCTGACTGACATGCAATAAGAATCCAACGCTATAACTAGCTAGGTCTTGTCTTTCAGAGTTCTCCCACCTTTTCTGCTTTCAATGTTTTCCGGGGTGTATGGGTTTAAGTCTCAATATACATATGTGTAGCCCATCTAAAGGCTGGGTGGGGGTTTAATGGGCTAATAACTGAAGCCATGTTTGGCCCAATCACATAACATTTGAGTTTCATGAAATAATTGAGGATCATCATACTTACTTTAAAGGGAGTCTTTCACCTGTTTTTGACCTATATAACTAACAGCAGTGCCCCACAGAAGATTGTAGACACACCCCAGACATACCTGTGTGCACTGTGTGTCTGTATTCCATGTTCAGAAAAAGCACTTTTATTCTGCAGGAAAACAGCTCCCAAGAGCCCAGCTGAAAGTGAAACTAAAAACAGCTTTCTCTCCCGACTTGATTTCTAACAGCCATATCTTCTGATATATTGGATATAATGCTGTGCTTTTAAAAGCTTGGAATGCTAGCTTTCAAAGAAGTTCAGAATCATTTTTATATCTGCTATCAATCCCAAGATATGAGCAGCCCTTTCCTCTTCAGTCTGGTTTGGGCACTTGCAGCAGCAGAGCTGGGCACTTGGGAGCTGTTTTCCTACAGAATAAAAGTGCTTTCCCTGGACATGGAATACAGACACAAAGTGCACACAGGTATGTCTGGGTTGTGTTTTCAATCTTCTGTGGGGCAGTGCTCTTAGTTATATTGGTGAAAACAGGTGAAAGACTCCCTTTAAACAATGACTCGACGCTGAATGACAATCACATTATAATAATATATGTTAATTCTTACCTATAGTAGGTACATCAAATGGGCTTTAGCCCAAAATATCCCCCACTATGGGTTCCAATGTTGTCATAAAAATTAACCTTTAATTTGTTACTCTCTAAAATAACTGACACCGTGTCAGTTATTTTAGAGAGTAACAAATTAAAGGTTAATTTTTATCACAACATTGGAACCCATAGTGGGGGATATTTTGGGCTAAAGCCCATTTGATGTACGTACATAGTAAACCCCTGAGTTTCCAGTGATGGGGAATTGTTGCTGTAGTTCATTACCTATAGTAGCATACTTTTTGTATAAAAAAAATATCATTATATGATTTAAATCTTGGGCCATGGCTTAAGCCATCGCAATCTTATTACCAGTGTGTGGTGAGTAAAGCATTATATCTGTAGAAGGAAGTGCTGGGATTTGAATACATATATATGTATTCATTCATGCCCACTTACACATGCCTGTAGGAATGTGTATATATCAAATGTGAGCATGGGCCTTCGTATATGGCCCAAATTTGGTGCCCCGGTGTGTGTGTGTATATATATATATATATATATAATGTATATATATATAGTGGCCCCACAATGTAATGCATGTATATGTACATATATGTATACACCTGTGGGCCTTATGATACAAATGGCCCCAAAATATTCCCCAATATAGGTATTTATGCCCCCTAATATATATATATATATATATATATATATATATATATATTTATGTGTCCCAATTAATTAATATACCCACCATTTGCTCCAAAAATATATAGATATATGAATATATGCCCCCAGAATTATATACCTATGTCTATATATAGAAAATGTCCCCCAGCGTCCGGGTGCCCCCTCCCCTGCATCCAGCAGATGGTGACCTGATGACTGGACAATTAGTCCAGTCTCAGGCACATCAAAGGACAGAGGATCGATAAGATCCTCTGCCCTTTTGTTAAACACCTCCGGCAGCACCGGAGATGTTTAACTTAACAAGGACAGGGAAACAAAGGGTTTCCCTGCCCCTGTGTGCCGCGCACCTCCGGCGCTGTAATTGCAGCGCCGGAGATGCAAAGCAATTCACAGGCGGTACGCTCAAAGGATCCCCCGCCTAGGAACAAGCGCCAGTGTGCGCGGGCCGGCGCAGTGACGTCATAGCACCGCGCCAGCCCACGTGCACTTGCCTGCTCGTGCGCTTTGCACGCTGGCAGCACAGGCCAACCGGGAGCGAGCGTGGCCGGGCTTAAATAGCCTGGTCACCCTGCGCTCATCAGGATTGAGCCGGGCGGCCCCTAGAAGAGAATCATCCCCAGGACTGACGAGCATGAAGCCCCCCTTCCCCGGATGGTTTAGTATATTTCCTGGACCACCAATGAAATATTAACCCCTGTAATCTCCCTGAACCACCAATGTCTATTACATTAACCCCTGTAATATTACCTTAACCCCTGCAATCCCCTGAACCACCAATGAATTAACCCCTGCAATATTTATATAATTAACCCCTTCATTATAAACCCTATACCACCAATGAACCTATTAACCCTATATCAGCATCCCTGCCAATCCCTACCATATCTACCCCAGATTACATTACCCTTGCATTATCTGTAGTTAACCCTTTATTCCCTAGGGACAGTTAAGTGTAGGCTCGGGAGAGTGCCGCGGCCATCGCCGTTGCGGTAATTATATGTATTTTAAGTATTTCTGAGTGTGAGTGTATGTATTTGCTAGTTTTCTGGGTGGAAATTCTAGTGGGAGTTTGCAGTGTAGTTAGCTTTTAATATTGTGCTGTTGTGAGGCTATATGTATATATATTTATACACGTTGATATAAATATATATAGATATAGTCTAAATAATTAGACTGTAGACTTAGTATTTTGTATAATAAATCTTTTATTATTTAGGGTACTGTTTACAGTGTCTTTTTGTGGTAGCGACAGTATAAGGTAGCTTCACAGTGCAGGGAACAGACAGCAATAAGGGAATAAATAGGTGGAGCTAGCAATAGCCGGTTTACGCCTATGTATGAATATTAATTATTGGTATTACCCAAAATATTAATAATTAATATTCCCTACAACACTATCATTCTATGTGTCAACTATCTTGTCAAGCAATTTTTAGCAGGTTGAAATCAGTTTGCCATCTGTACTCTGAAAAGGATAGTACAATGTAAACCGGAATTAAAAACTAATCACAATCTTTGATTTGTCAATGAAATCCATTCTGCTCTGAGGGTTTGATCTAGAGATCTCATCTCTGCACTCCTGACAGCTTGTAAACACTCATTTAAGCTGAAGTCCTATGAAATTAATAAGAATTCAGCTTAAGTATGTGTGCATGAGTTGTCAGGAAGGTAAGAGACATTTTGAAAACTTAATTTTAGTGCAAAATCAGGGCAATGTCAACATAAAAATGTCCAAAGGCATTCTTGCCATAATCTTTAAAAATGAATCAAGCTTTTAATGTAAACTTTCTGATGTATTTTGAGAATAAGCTACCATATGTGTATACATGAGAAATCACTTTATTTGGCTATTATATGACTTTTATGTGGCATTTTTTGCTGTTTTTTGCTGTGTTTTTTTGCTCAGTTTCCCCGAGCTTATGGGTGAAGACTAGCTATAATGATATCTGACCACAGACTACATATAGTCTATGCCAGTAGATTAAAGTAGTATGTAGTACATTATAGATAAGTACTGAACAGTATAGATGTGAATAATGCACCTGGAGTGAGATATCACACATTATTGGCTGCTGAATCTACTGAATCATGTCTGTTTCCCTTCTCTCTGGTTGTTTCTCTCTGCACTTTCTCCTCCCTCCTTCCCCAACATATAGACTTACACGTGATGATATAAACTGGTCCTTCAGTGAGCTGGCAGCCCGTTAGGGTAAAAGTTGCGGCGGTCAGGGGGCCAGGAGAGGCCCGGAGCGCAGTGACGGGACACATCTTAATGATGCAGAGTAGGGGGCGGGGCCTCCCATGCGCTCCGGGCCCCCCTGTGCCGCGGGCCCCATAGCAGTGGCGTGGTCTGCCTATATGGGCGGTACACCACTGTGAAGAGTTTCTTGTAAATAGTTTGGCTTCACATACCGTAGACGTCTTCTGATTGTTGCAGTACTCACAGGTAACTCACAGATCTTCTTGATTTCCCTGGAGCTGATCACTGGATGTTTCTTTGCCATTCTTGTAATTCTATGATCTACTCGGATGGTGGTATTTCTTTTCCTACCACGTGTTTTGGGTTTAAAGCACTGGAGATCATTTAAGCTTAGCAGCCAATTATTTTCTGTACTTCTTTATATGTTTTCCCCTCTCCAATCATCTTCTTGATCAAAGTTCTTATTTATTCGGTGCAATGCCTGGAACCACCCATTTTACTCACTCCTTCCCTCCTTCTTTAAATAAGGGCCATAATTGACACTTGTGTATTCATAGAATGAATGACGTCACTAATTGAACTCCAAACTGCTATTAATTTGAACACCCCCTTTCATTAAATGAGGCGATTACACCCAATTAGCAGTGTGTAGGGATGAGCGAACCGAACCGTAACGAACCAGATTCGTTACGAACTTTCCCAAAAGTTTGGTTCGTCACCGAACCGAATTTTGACAAAGTTCGTAACGAATCTGGTTAAAATAACGGCGACGCAAAATATACGCATATTTATTGAGAATGTACGCTAATTCGTACATATTCAGTTAAGTAGCGTACCTTTGACAACGCTAGACTGTATGTTCGTTACTTGAGTAGGAATGTTCGCAGATGCAGTGTATGAGTACGCTAATGCGTACATATTCAGTTAAGTAGCGTACCTTTGACAACGCTAGACTGTATGTTCGTTACTTGAGTAGGAATGTTCGCAGACGCAGTGTATGAGTACGCTAATGCGTACATATTCAGTTAAGTAGCGTACCTTTGACAACGCTAGATTGTATGTTCGTTACTTGTGTAGGAATGTTCGCAGACGCAGTGTATGCGTACGCTAATTCGTACATATTCATTTAGTTAAGTAGCGTACCTTTGACAACGCTAGACTGTATGTTCGTTATTTGTGCGGGAATGTTCGCATTATCGTACGCATTAGTGTAGATTCTCAAATATGCGTATATTTTGCATGGCCGTTGTTGAATTCACTTGGATTTTTTCCACTTTTTTCATTGTAATAGAAACTGCAAGTAAACGAAACTGTACCCTATCTGACTCCCATTATTGTAGAAGCAATTATTCAGCCGTTATAGCAAGGTTCGTTTTAGGTTCGGTTCATACGAATCCGAACTTCAAGAAAGTTCGCCGAAGCGAACCGAACCGAACTTTTCAAAAGTTCGCTCATCCCTAGCAGTGTGCATGTCATGACTGTTGATTCTGTTGGTTGCCCATTGCTCAGCTACAACTAGTCATGAATTTTTCCCCATGTTTCATTATCTTTTTTTTTGCCAAAAACAGTCATTAAATACACATATTGATTTCAGACTGCTATTATTTTACACATAACTTGTATATGGTAAGACTATGTACAACATTGAAAATAATTATACTGTAGTCTTCATGAGCTTCATTTGTCTTACAATAGAATATGAACCAGACATCATATACAATACTCTTGAGTGGAATCTGCATCCTGGATTTTATGTTATACTGCATCTTTATGGATAGTTATACATGTGTAATTAGGTTGCTGCATATTTTATTAGAAAGCATTTTTGGAGAAGGAGGCTATTCATAATGAACTGCATACATTCAATTGCCCGTTTGGACCCAAGTCAGGTATCTTATAATAGCATTTTCACCACATCAACCTATGAAAGGAAAGCTTTAATGAGTTATTGACCACAAAGTATTTTCCTTGTGGTAAAACTAACACGGTTAGTAACTAGGTGATTAAAATCATGAAAAAACAGGAACCATACTTTCCAGTCTGTGGTCATATAATGCCATTGTGCAAGTGAGGTTTCTAAAACTGCATAAAATAAAATACTCTCAAGCTTAAATTTGAGAGTAATTTTTAAAGAATATGTACACTTTTGCAGCCATTTTAGATGAAAAAAATGAAGAAGCAATACCAATAGTCTTCGAGTCTTCAAGTCTTATGTATTCATGTGTTATGGCAGGTCTCCATGGCCAGAGGAGCAGCCGATTATTGGGCTGCTCATTTAGTGGGGTGAAGTACTGTTTTTACATGCGGCAATCACCTCCACAATAGGAGGATGCTAGATGCTGTGATCATTTGTCCTCATACAGGTGAATTGTTTGCTCATCAGGTGATCGGCTGCACCTTTAGAAGGGCAGATTATTGAGAACGAGCGTTCATAGGAACGTTCATCCTCGATAATCTGCCCAACAATCGGGCCATGTAAACACTCCATGATTTCCTTCAATCTAGTACATATCTATAGTGGTGACAGCAGATGGAAGTGACTAAAGGGCCCTTTACATGGGCCGAGAATCCTAAAGATACTCATTAACAAGTGTTCATAGGAACGCTCATTAGCCATTATTTGAAAGTGTAAATGTACCACAGATTCCCCAATAAACAAGTGAAACGGTAGTTCATCAGGTAAACCAATCGGTTGTGTACACACAAAAATCGTCGTTTGCTGGCAGCCGATTGTGCTGTGTAATCATGATCTGCTGCCGGCAAACAATGAGTCGGTATGGGGAAGAGCGACGGCATGAGCAATCATCACTTCCTATACTGTGAAGTGGATCACTACATTTAAATGCAGCGGTCTCCTCCATCAGCAAGCTTTGCTTTGTTCCAGACAGTCTGCTGCTCAGTCATCCCATGTATAGGGACCTTAACACAATTTACAGGTGAGGTTTGTTTGTAGTCTGTAACCATGGAGATACATAAATGTGCATAGGAGTCATGTACACAAAATGTGAGGATATTTTCAATCTAGACCAGGGGTCGGGAACCTATGGCTCGCGAGCCAGATATGGCTCTTTTGATGGCCGTATCTGGCTCGCAGACAGGGCTCCTACCTGTCAGTGGCGTCAGGTGCGGCGCGGCCCTGCAGAGGGAGATGAGCGCTTCCATTATGGAAGCGCTCATCTCCATAGTCATCTGTATCGCCGTCCTCAGGACGGCGATACAGATGACTGTATTGTACTGGGGCAGGGGAGGGAGAGGTGTCTCCCCTGCCCGTTCCTCTGATAGGCTGCAGGCACTGGGCCTGCAGCCTATCAGAGGCCGGCTCAGGCGGCGCGATGACGTCATCGCGCTGCCTGAGCCGTACAGCGCGGGACACAGGCCAGAAGAGGCCTGCATTGCATCGCTGCTGGAGGTAAGTATAAGTGTTAATTTTTTTTTTATTATTTTACTGGCACATGGGGGCTTTGGGGGCATTTTACTGGCACATGGGGGCACTGGGGGCATTTTTACTGGTACTGGGGGCATTTTACTGGCACATGGGGGCACTGGGGGCATTTTTACTGGCACTGGGGCATTTTTACTGGCACATGGGGGCACTGGGGGCATTTTTACTGGCACATGGGGGCACTGGGGGCATTTTTACTGGCACATGGGGCACTGGGGGCATTTTTACTGGTACTGGGGGCATTTTTACTGGCACATGGGGCTGGCACTGGGGGGCATTTTTTACTGGCACTGGGGCATTTTTACTGGCACATGGGGGCACTGGGGGCATTTTTACTGGCACATGGGGCACTGGGGGCATTTTTACTGGTACTGGTGGCATTTTTACTGACATGGGGCACTGGGGGCATTTTTACTGGCACAAGGGGGCACTGGGGGCATTATTACAGTCACTGGGCCATTTTACTGGTATGGGGGGCATTTTTCTGGCACATGGGGGCACTGGGGCATTTCTTACTGGCACAAGGGGCACTGGGGGCATTATTACAGGCACTGGGGCCATTTTTACTGGTATGGGGGGCATTTTCTGGCACATGGGGGCACTGGGGCATTTCTTACTGGCACAAGGGGGCACTGGGGCCATTATTACAGGCACTGGGGCCATTTTTACTGGTATGGGGGGCATTTTTCTGGCACATGGGGGCACTGGGGCATTTCTTACTGGCACATGATTTTGGGGGGGAATCAATGGGGGGAACTTCTGGCGCATTATTGGGGCATTTCTTACTGGCACATAATCTGTGTGGTACTAGTGGCACAGTACTGGGGGTGGTAGGATGATTTGTCCAGAAGATGGGAGGATGATGGAAAAGTAGTAAACTAAGATTTTTTTCTGTCAAACTGCAGACATGAGAAATGGCTGAAAAATGGCGTCTGGTCTGAAAGGAGAAGATGAGGAAAGAGAAGATGTACATCCGAGGAGACGTCACTGGATGTACGAGGTATGGGGCGCTGTATTATACTGGATGTAAGAGGTATGGGGCGCTGTATTATACTGGATGTAAGAGGTATGAGGCGCTGTATTAGGCGGGGGGGGGGGGCAGGGGCCCAAGCTGAACTCTTGCACCAGGGCCCATGAGCCTTTAGCTACGCCCCTGCTACCTGTCTATGGGAAGGATGCATGCACCGCGCTCCATCAGGCCGCGGTGCACGCTGATATTGGTAGTTCTTTGATGGCCTGATAAGCATTGGCGGCAGTGGTGAGCGGCAGGGAGCATGGACTACATTTCCCATAACTCCCTGCATAGCCGCGCCGTCTGCAAGCACGCACCTGCGTCCCCTAGTGAAGCGGCATCTGCCTCCTCCCTTGTGTCTCCCTTGGACGTTCCAGAAACCCCTGGCTGTGCTGCTGCTTTGAAGGTGAACATTATAACATGGAAATTGTTACACAGCCTCATGGTCAGCAGCAGTGAGCTGCATCAATAAAGGGGCTGTGTAATACAGTGTGTCCCACCAACCCCCCCTTCCCACTTCACCCCTGAAAATAATCCCACATAATCCATTATATAGCCCCCCCCCAAAAAAAAAAATAAAAATATGGCCTTAAAAAACATCTGCCACCCATATTACACCAATGCCAGCTTCCAGTCATGCGCAGGAAAAAGAAGAAGCCAGACTGCTGGACTGATGTCATGCATCGCAAGCTCACAATGTAAGTTATTTATTTAATTTTTTTACTGCTAATTACCATTGTTTCAGTCCAGTTGTGGCTTTATACAGCAGGGAGGAGCATTCCTTGCTGTACTAAGTGAACATTGGAGCGATTGATCTGTCAATGGCCCTTTAACCCTTTGACTCTGCAGCCAGTTTTGGCCTTCGTGACCAGGCCATATTTTTTAAATCTGACCTATGTCACTTTATGTGATAATAACTTTGGAATGGTTTAAGTTATCCATGTGATTTTGAGATTGTTTTTTGGTAAAACATTTTACTTCATGTTAGTGGTATATTTTGGTTGATATGCTTTTAGTTTTTTTTTAAAAAAATAGGAAATTTGGTGAAAATTCGTAAAAAATGGCTATTTTCAAAGTTTAATAATTTCTGCTTTTTTTTTAATAAAAGTGTATATATGTATATAGTGTATATATGTATATAGATCTATGGGGTTTTATACAATACAATGAATGGTTTGTACAGCGCTACGAAATTAATAAAGATTTTTTTATGGATGAAATGTAGTGATTTATTGATGAAATGTAGTGATTTATTGATGAAATGTAGTAATTTATTGATGAAATGTAGTGATTTATTGAAATTAATAGAGAGAACCCTATCTAAACTGTATAACTAATCTACCTAAACTACCTAGACTAACTAAACTACCTAAAACTACCTTCCTACACTGACTGCCCTACACCAGCTATGGGGAGGTGAAGGGGTTAATGATTTTTTAAAGTTTTATGACTTAACAATTCTGTCACTGTGTGACAGAAACTGCTGCAGCTGCCTGGGGCTTTGATCTTTCTTCCTCTCTGCTCTGCTCCGCCTGCTCTGAGCGCTGAAGCAGGCGTGAGCAGCGCTTGCAGCCCAGGCTCATATCGGGGCTGGCCGCGGACAGAAAAACCAGCGATCCTGCTGGTAAGTACCCGCCCCTCCTGCCCACACTGCCGGTGCTTCTATTAGCACCCGGCACTTCCAGAAAATGCTGCGCTGAGAAGCGCTAGCATTGCTTTTTCCAGTCCACGTAAATTAACGGGCTGCAGGTTTAAGGACCAGCCCTGCAGCCCGTTAATTTACGTGGGCTGGTCTTCAAGAGGTTAAACATTTTGTACGGCTCTCGCGGAATTATATTTCAAAATATGTGGCGTTTACGGCTCTCTTAGCCAAAAAGGTTCCTGACCCCTGATCTAGACTATTGAAATGCTGCTTTAGCTACCATTTTCAATGCACTGAACAAAAAAAAAAAAGAAAAAGGAAATCATGTTAATATATGGCTTAAACGCTCATCTCATCTGAGACATTGACGGCATATTGGTAGGATTTGCCACCAATGTCAGATAGGTGCAGATTGCACCTCTGGGACCTGCACCTATCTCCAGAATGGGGCCTTCGAAGTGAGGAGAGTCCCAGAGAGCTCTGAAAATAGCAGAGCCCTGGTTTGGCTTTTTCTGCCAGTCCCATAGAAGTGAATGGAGCAGTGGGCGTGCTTGCACAGTGCTCTCTCCAATCATTTCTATGGGACTTCTGAAAATAGCGCTTGGCGGAGTGCACACCATGCATTTGTGGTGCTCTCTCCTCAACTCTCAGGGACCCGTTTTAGACATAGGTGTAGGTCTCAAAGGTGGGACCCACACCCATCTGACTTTGAGGACATATCCTAACATTATGCCATCAAAGTCCCAGCTGGAATAACCCCTTTAAAATGACACAATAGGAATCATTTGCTAAAGACTCCGGTGGCCGAAGACCCAACCAATTTATTAAGACACACACACCTTTTTACTTTTTTTCTGATATTGGGCTAATCAGCACCCACAACATCCATCTTCCAGACACAGTGAGCCACCTATGTATATTTAAATTTATACTCTTAATCAATGTGTTGCATGTTCTGCTGTCCGTGTTCTAGAATAGAAACCTACTATAGCTAGGAGCCAAAATGGCACTGGCAACAAAACGTGTGAGTTTTCTATGACAAAAATCCAGTGTAGTATGTAAGTACATGACCCCCAAGATCTCAGGAGGTCGTAGAAGGTTATATATGACATAGCCCTGCCACTGAGTTGTTCTCTCATGGAATAATTGTTGGCATTCTGCGAACACCCCATAGCAGAAAGACACCAATCATGTCAAAGGCAACAAGGTTATTAACAGGAAAGGAACTTTGGATGATTATGTACATCTCCCTCTTTCTTCTTATTAATCTACCTTGAAGGCAAATTCCATACAGCTTCCATCTGCAGTTAACATCACAATTGATCAATGATGTTGTTGAACTGATAGTGAACCCACGCCGAGGAGTGAAAATTACCATCTCTAATCTAGGTCTATTATAATGTTAAGTAACTCAACTTCATGACATGAGAGAAAAGGATGGAGGATAAAGTAATATAAAAACCATAAGTAGCTGTCCTGTTCATCACTCTTGTAATCTCTGATACATCTTCATCCAACACATCATTTCGATATAACAATTGTTGCTGCTTCCATTGGTTGTGGCAATTAATCTAATCTAATTTTTTTTAGACCACATCGGTTAAACCATCATTTCTGGAATAAATAGAATTGTAAAGATAAAAGGCATTGCTTCCAGAAAGTTCCTACTTGTAATCAATATATATAAATAATGCAAAAACTTTCTAAAATTAGGAAATTGTATTTGCAATAACCGCAATAGAACATTGACTAGTACACTATTTGCCGTCAAGTTCATAATATCATGGTAATTTGAGAATTAAAATGGTTTACCCAGTTTTATGTAAGTGCAGTTGACACATGCAACTGAGGGCAGGCAGTTCGGTGCACTGAGGGCAGACCAGAAGTGCCATCCTTCTGCAAAGTGCATTTCTTTTCACCTTGTGATCCACATGGCCAGGCTTCAGAATCCTGCGTATGCCTGGCCTGTTAATCTTGTGCAAGCACCATGAACCAGAATTCTGGAGTATGGGCAATACAGCTCTTCACGCCGGCACTGGAACAAGTGGCTCTACTGGGCATGTGTCAGATTCCTGGTGCCCAGCACTTGCCCACAACTATGGGGTCGGGATTGAAAAGTATTTAGAAGCCTGGCCCAATCAATCACAAAGGAAAAGGAGTGGCAATCTTTTCAGGTGGGTTGGGCATATCAATGGTCCAAGAGCTCTGGCCAGCACGGAACTGCTCAAGTGCATATTTGAACAAATATGGTGTTCTCCACAAGACTGCAACAAATTGTCAAACAAAACTGTTTATAATGTTTTTGAGAGTGTCACCAGCCAATGTGCTTAGGTAATAGTCAACAGACTACCTTTAAGATGGAAACATTACTGTTTGCATCCACAGTCTGAAAACATATCCAGATCATGGCTTGCTCACACTGGTGTGTGGTTCGATTCAGGAGAATGCTCTGATGCACTGAACATTCTGTACACCCGATGCAGCGAAGCATGACAGAGCCAAGCTGTACACATCTTTTATGAGATAGTATGAGGAGAGCAACATGAGCAACATGACTCCTGCATGGACCGTGGGTACTCATAATTTAAAAGAGGTGCCACAACTACTCTGCTGAGCCAGGTGTAGCATTGGTACAGTTTAGCTACTCCCCCATTGAGGAGCATCCCTACCTTCAGGAGTAGCTAGTAGAAAGCATAACCAACCATATACTCACAAATATATGATAAAATAGGGAATTTTCACAGGGCTATCCTACATTGTGTTGTTAGAAAAACAGCAGGATTGTTAAATCTCCCATCTTGGTTAGGCCAGCAGCATTAACTTGTAGAAGTTCTCAGAATCTACTAGTTTGAAGAGAAGTGATTCTGCCAACAACAATATAATCTCATATTTGTGAATACTAGATAATGTTGATAACATATACCTTAATAGGATCCCAAAAATGCCTACACTGATTTAAGAAACAGTAACAAGACCAAAAGGGCACTTCCAAGGTATCTCTATTGACCAGTGTACAGGAAATAGACTGAGGAGGAGGAAGTTGTGATGGAAGTTTATTTGGGCACTCAGCTCCTTACATACATTTATAGATTTGGTCTCAAAGTGGACTTCTTATTAAATGAGTTCTCCAGACTTTTTTCTTTAGAAAATCCCAGAATGTTCTCCACTGTGGACAAAATATTGTGTCCTTAGTACTTACCCCTCCGCTGCACCACCAATCATGCTGTCTCTTATGCGCTCAGACTGGCTGCGATCTTTTCCACACAAGTCCCGACCAAACGTGTTTCCAAATCTTCCTGTTCAGCTTCCTATACAGTATATGCTGAGAGGGCAGTATCTTCATGAAGGGGGCTAAGCACTGATGAAAAGATTAGGTGGGAAGACTATGGGATTTTCTAAAAAAGATAGGAGAATAGGGTTGTCACGATACCAGAATTTTGAGTTCGATACCGATACGTACAAAAGTATCACGATACTCGATACTGATACGATACCTCGCCAAAATAAAGAAGAACCTATTAATATGGAAATTCTGGACATTTTTAGAGCAAAAAATGTTAATAGACGCATGCATTTTCTATTTCAATAATTTTTATTGACATTTAAACTGAAGAACAGATGCACAGGTGACGTACTGGCATATCACTCACTGTGGAGAGCCATTTTTTCTGTAATTCTGTTCCCAATAGAAATACATTACAAAGTTACAGTATACAACTTTGTAATATATTTCTATTCCTGGTCTGCGCCCCTTCCTGGTCTGCGCCCCACTCCCTCTTTGTCTGCGCCTCTCCGGTTCTTGTCTCCGCTGCCCCCTGTGTGCGCCACCCTGGCCCTTATCTGTGCACCCCTCACCCCCCTTCCCCCCCAGGACCTTGCTTGTGACCCTGCCCCTTAACCCTTATCTGTGCGCCACTGGCCCTTTTCAGTGTAGCCCCTAGCCTTATCTTGGTCCCCCAGGCCTTGTTTGCACAGGTGTACCGTGACATCACTGTGCTTATTATCTCTGTACTGTGACATCACTGTGTTTATTATCTCTGTACTGTGACATCACTGTGTTTGTTATCCCTGTACTGTGACATCGCTGTGTTTATTATCCCTGTACGGTGACATCGCTGTGTTTATTATCCCTGTACAGTGACATCGCTGTGTGTATTATTCCAATGCAGGAAGAGGTAAGTGGTCTGTGTTTGTGTGTTTGTTTTCTATTTTTCAGGGTCGTGAATGCAGAGGACTACGTCGGATTCGGTGGACTACGTCGGACCAGCTTTTTTTTTTTTTAATAAAATGGTCAAACAGGGGTCTGGGGGAGTGTTTATTTCAATAAAATGTTTTATACTGGTGTGTGTGTATTTTGTTTTTTACAATACTACAGTTTTAGTAATTACGGCTATCTACAGACGGCCCTGATTACTAATACTGGGCTTAGTGCTTGCCGGTATGGCAGGCCAGCACTAACCCCAACATCTATTACCTCGGCACCCACCGCCACCAGGGGTGCCGGGAAGAGCCGGGTACCCGCAGGACCGGACCTTCTAAATTGAGGGTCTGGCTCTGGGGCGGCTGCAGGCTGGTACCATTAGGCTGGGAAAGGCCAATAACCGTGTCCCTTCCCACCCTGGTAGTGCCAGGCTGCAGCTGCTGGTTGTATCTGGCTGGTGAAGGAAAAAAGGGGGGGACCCCACGCCATTTTTTAAAAAAAATAATGAAATTTTTGAAAGATACAACCAGCAGCTGCAGCCTGGCACTACCAGGGTGGGAAGGGACACGGTTATTGGCCCTTCCCAGCCTAATGGTACCAGCCTGCAGCCGCCCCAGAGCCAGACCCTCAATTTAGAAGGTCCGGTCCTGGGGGTACCCGGCTCTTCCCGGCACCCCTGGTGGCGGTGGGTGCCGAGGTAATAGATGTTGGGGTTAGTGCTGGCCTGCCATACCGGCAAGCACTAAGCCCAGTATTAGTAATCTAGGCCGTCTGTAGATAGCCGTAATTACTAAAAATGTAGTATTGTAAAAAAAAAAATACACACACACCAGTATAAAGCATTTTATTGAAATAAACACTCCCCCAGACCCCTGTTTGACCATTTTATTTAAAAAAAAAAAAAAAAAAAAAAGCTGGTCCGACGTAGTCCACCGAATCCGACGTAGTGCTCTGCATTCACGACCCTGAAAAATAGAAAACAAACACACAAACACAGACCACTTACCTCTTCCTGCACTGGGATAATACACACAGCGATGTCACTGTACAGGGATAATAAACACAGTGATGTCACCGTACAGGGATAATAAACACAGTGATGTCACTGTACAGGGATAATAAATCTCAGATCAACACATTGTGCCCCCATCAGACCTCAGGTCAGCGTCTTGTGCCCCCATCAGACCTCAGATCAGCGTCTTGTGCCCCCATCAGACCTCAGATCAACACAATGTGCCCCCACCAAAGCTCAGGTCAGCGTCTTGTGCCCCCATCAGAGCTCAGGTCAGCGTCTTGTGCCCCCATCAGACCTCAGGTCAGCGTCTTGTGCCCCCATCAGACCAGCATCTTGTGCCCCCATCAGACCTCAGATTAACACAATGTGCCCCCATGTGCCCCCATCAGACCTCAGGTCAGCGTCTTGTGGCCCCCCTTCAGACCTCAGATCAACACAATGTGCCCCCATGTGCCCCCATCAGACCTCAGGTCAGCGTCTTGTGGCCCCCCTCAGACCAACACAATGTGCCCCCATCAGACCTCAGGTCAGCGAGTTGTGCCCCCCCTCAGACCTCAGATCAGCCCACCCAACCACTTTAAAAAAATCATACTTACCTGTTCTGGCCACCGCTGTCCTCAGGTTCCCCGCTCCACTCTCTTGCCTGCCGGCGCTCACTATGACCTGACGCTGCGTCAGGTCATAGCGTCAGGTCATAGTGCGCGCCAGGGAAGACGGTGGAGCGCGGAACCAGTGAGGACAGCGGCGGCCAGAACAGGTAAGTATGATTTTTTTTTATGTGGCTGGGACCTGGGTGGGCTGATCTGAGGGGGGCGCGGGGGCCCTGGCAGCGCGGCAGGCAGATATTAGAACATGGCAACCGCATTAAAGTGATGCGCGCGCCATGTTCTAAGTATCGGACGGCAAGAAAACTCGGTATCGAGCTTCGGTACCGCACTAGGTACCGAAACCGTACCGAGGTTTCGATATATCGTGCAACCCTATAAAAGAACCCCTTTGAGGTTGCACCAAAGCAGTATTTTGCAGAGAACACAGGGTGCCTCCATCAAGATTATTTTCATTTTTAAATGCTATGTCAATAGAGATGAAATAAAATTCTATATATACTATACAGTGTCTGAAGTTACATGAGATACATTTTTCAGTGCTTTCTTCCTGTGTTACAGATGGAATAAACTCAATGATGCAAACACAGTTCAGCACAGTAGCACAACTTTTTTAAATGCATTATGTTAATTTAAAAAATAATGAACGCTAAGCACACAACACACTGAAGTTATAATAATTGTTTTTTCAGGGAATGCTGTATGTGCACCTCCCAAAGTGACACTTAATTATAGGCTTTGTACATGGGTCCAGATCTTCTTATTTACTTTCTTAATTTTTGTAGTTAAAAGTTACTTTATGCTCCCCAAGCCTTATATAAAAGTAGATAAATAATATAATTATTCAGATGTAGGTAAAAGCACACACATTTATAGAGTGTAAGCCTTGACTGCTCAGTGCACATTTGCAGGGAGCATGAACACCATTGGGCCACCTGGTACATGACTGGTACATGACACCATGTTGAAGTTGTCAAATTTAAACTCTTGGTTAAAGATCAAAGAATCAAGAAAATGACTTGGCCGCTGACTCCTTTGATACAACCAAAATATATATGTCTTCTAGGTTGTCAGCCTTGACTAGTTTCTCTGAGAATGCCATGCTCCATCACATCTAGGTATTGGAAGTTGTGCTTGAGGAAAATTAATGAGATTTTAATGTACCAGGTACAGCCAGTCTAGACAGTTTTGTGGGCATAGCGTCAGGATATTGTGAAAAATGTATCACCAGGCCCCAAAATTCTATGTGTACAGTAGATACAATCTGCAGGTGGGTGTAAACAGGTTTCAATCTAATGAACACAATAGGTTGAATACATTAGGTGTTATGGAATGAAGTGTATAGTTATAAATCAGAAAATATAGAAGCTATGTGCAATTATGCGTTCATGTACAGTAATTATAAAGCTTACTGCTCACAGTGCACTCAGAAGACCTTTCCACATTTTGTAATGCTACAGCTTTATTCTAAAACGGGTACTATTCATTTCCTTAACAATCTATCAGGTTTCCTAAAATTTGTACAAATGTATTAAAAATACAGACTAAAATATCACATTCATATTTGTTTTCAAGTCCCCTTGGTAATGATACTATAAGCTAGATGCACATGTGTTTGAATATTTCCCTTATTCTTCTCTGGAGATCTTTCGAGCTCTGTCTGCTTGGATGGGGAGCATGCATAGCTACTGTATTGTCAGGTTTCTTCAGGGATGCTCAGTTGAGTTCCAATCAAGCACAATCACAGACTTGTCTGAAAAACATGTCTGCATTGCCTTGGCTGCATGCTTAGGGTAGTTGACCTGTTAGAGGGTACACCAGGTATGAGGTCTGGAGCGATCTGATTCAAGATTTCATTAAGGATTTCTCTTGTCTTTGTCTAACTCATCATTACATCATCCCCACTAGTTTTTCAGTTCCTGAGGTTGAAGCACCTCCCTGCAGCATTTTACTGCCACCACCATGCTTCACAGTAAAGGTGGTGGTTACCAGATAATGAACCATGGCTACTTTCCTCCAGACATCATGCTTGGCTTTCAGGTCAAATGGTTCAATCCTGATGGTTTCATCAAAAGGGAGAATCTTGTTTCTCATGGTTTGAGTATCTTTTAGGGGTTTTTTTGTAAACTCGAAGCTATGTATGGCTTACATCTGGCAACTAAATGAAAATGGCCTTGGAATTCTACAGAGATGGCAGTATTTCTAGAATCTTCTCCCATCTTCATGTTGTAATTCTGGAGCTCTATGAAAACATATATCACATTCTTGCTGACCTCTCTAATTATGGCTTTTCTCCCTCAATTGCACAATTTGGCTGAGCAGTCAACTTTAGGAAGAGTCCAAATGGTTCTATACTTCTTCTGTTGAAGAATGATAGAGGCCAAAGTGTTCTTTGGGGCCTTCAGTGCTTCATGAGTATTATTGCACATTTTGCCAGATCTATATCTTTTCTTGGAGGTGTACAGACAATTCCTTCAACTTCATGGTTTTCCTTTTGCTCAGTTATACAAATCATGTACATGTTCAATGTGGACTCAAGTTAGGATGCCCATCCTCTTGCAGGATCCATGTATTCAATGCCACTGATTACTGGGCGACACCTGTACTTGTTGGGCTACACCCAAAGTTGCTATTGTTTCAAATGGCAAGAACAGGTTCAGCCCAGCAGTTACTGCTAATCTTTATATAGATCACACACTGGTCTGTGTATAGCCACCTTATAGAACCTTATAGACATGCATCAATGCAGCAGCAGTCTGCAGGGGAGTGCTGTGAGGAGAACAGGAATGGTGGTGGTGGCACAGTAGTGGTTCATGAAAGCTGTCTTCACTCTGACTGTCCCTGGGGGCATGCAGCAGTGCATGGAGGATGCACGATTTCAACCCTCAAGGTGCACCCTATGGCTTTGGGGGACTTCCACATGGTGGTACTTGGGGTGTCTTTGATAGTGAACGGTTGGCAAGGTCCAAGGCAGGAGGGCAGGTAAAAGAAGGTGGCAGTGGTGCAATAGTGGTGTAAGGGAATAAACAGGCCATTGCAGGGGTAACATACCTAGTGTTCCTTTATTATGTAGTTTAGACAGTTCATAAACAAAGACACTGGTAGCATTCAGTTAAGACAGTTTCTACAATACATAAACAATTTTGCCAAGGCTGAATAGCAAACTGCAAGGTGGCTGACTCTGAGTATCTCTATTAACTCCAAACAGCTTTCCAAGTTGACAAAAGGGGTGCATAATCATTCACAATTCAGTTCCCATCGCGGGGTGCAGATCCTCCAATGGGTAGCTTATCTGCTGTAAAATCATGGTGGGCTCTGAACCAATATACATATTCCACTAGCAGTAAGACCTGTTGCCATAAACGGACCATTGTACTTACCTCTGTCCTTTGCATCAACAATTGACCCTCAACAATACTGCACTTTTTTCAGAGGATGGTATCTTTTCCTCAGATTGGAAGGATGCAGGCTCTTTGGAGTAGGCCTCATCCTGCACAGTCAATATGCGGCTCCTTACTCTCTGGCTCCTTGAGCTACATTCCTCAGCATTTCCCTCAGAGGGCACAGGTCAATCCTTCCTCATTCTGAGCAGGTCACAATGAACTAAATAGTGCTATTAACTATAGTGCTATTAACTATAGTGCTATTAACTTAATAACTATGTTATTAAGTTCAGTGTGATAACATTAGAGCACAGAAAATACATTTATCCAAATAGTAAATATTACCCTTTGCAGTGGTCCTCTGGGGCACTGAATAAAGAATGATCAATGGAAATTGAACTATAACAGTGGTATACTTTGTATGACCGAGTGAGTGATATGGCCAAAGTGTGTCCGAAAGTCCCAAGTACATACATGTTGTTCAAATGAATTAAGTGTCAACTGGTTGCTCTTTGATAATGATCATGTTGTTTTAGGCAAACCATGTGGCCATTAACAATCAATTTTACAGTAATGCTGGGATGAAACAAAATATGAAAAAGTGAAGAAGTCTAAACACTTTCTGAATGCACATAAAAATGAGTCCTTCCGTGGTGTTTCTGCCCGTGCCTCCGCACCACAAAAAAGTAGTGCATGCATTACTTTTTTTGCGGTGCGGACCGTGGGATGGGGATTGCGGATCTCATTTAAGTGAATGGATCCGTGATCCAAATGTGGCGGCCCCACAGTCAGTGTCGCTCGTGCTGTCATTTTGTTGGGAGCCGACGAAATTGCGGTCCCGTTCAGGCACGGGCAGGGCCATGACGGTTCTGTGGGCGCCTGCCATCTTACTGGTATTTGAGGCTAAGTTTGACATATCGTTTTTGATTCAGACAGTAATATCTGCATTGTTTTTGCTTATTCTACGCCATGACATCAGATTAGTTTGTAGGTGGGTGTGCCGTGAGTTCTTTTGTTTTTTGGGTATTCTTGATTGGGTGGAATGTGGTGTGTGGTTGCAAACCTAATACTGGGTTGTGCCAAACTCTGCTGGTTATTGTTAGTGAACATGAAAATAAACGGCCATGGAATTAATTATGAGTTGTCCCTGGCGTGCGATTGACAGGTTTGCAATTTAAAATATGTGCGGATGTCCTATTGATAAATCCCGATGTTGAATATAGCTGGAACAGTGTGAAGCGTGCGAAGGATGTGTTCCAGTCTTGGATGAGGTTCTAGGTTACATGTGATTTTTAATGTAGCATCGTTCATGCTAGTACTGCTCCTATACTCCTCCTGCTGTTGGTGCTTCAGGAGGCTAGAATTGGAACATCTCTGTCTGCCAGGTTTCTGCCTCACTAGACTGATGTCGTCCTTATAGCCACTCCAGCTCATGTATTCTATTCATTTTGGTTGTTTATTTCAAAAACGATAGTATAAGTTTCCGCTTATAATAATGTCATTAATGAGATTTCTTTATCTGAGCTGTACGACCTTGTGTAGTGCGTTTGGTCTTCAGCTTGTTATATTCTTCTGTGTGGTGATGTTGATCTTATGTTAGTTCGCATATCGTTGTGTGCCGGAAAAAAGATTAGTGTGTTTTCGGCTTGGCAGTGGTCGATGTGGTTGTGTTGCTGTGTTGGGACGTTGTTTTTGGTTGGGTTGGTTGGGGGTTTTGTTTCTTTGGTTGTTTGCTTTTTGTTTTTTTTGGGGTGTGTCTGGCCTTTCTCTGTGGTGGGTATGTTGGGATGTGTTTTTGGTGTGGGCGGGTGTTTGCGGGTCGGTTATTGTTCTTTTTGGGAAATTCTGTGGTGTCCTGGTGGGGTGCTGGTGCGTGGTGTGTGCGGCGGGTGTTTGTGGTTGGTCGGGCAGTGCGGGGAGGTTGCTTTGTTGTTTTTGTTGTGTTGGGTGAGGAGTGCGTGCGATTCGATGAGTGGTTATTGTTTCAGGATCGAGTGTGTCTGCTCTGTGCTGTCGGGCTCGGTGTTGTGCGTGTCTTGTTGGTGTGGGGCTTTGTTTTTCGGTGGTATATTGGTTGGTTTTTTTGGGTATGCTGGGATTCTTTGTTGAGAGCAGGGTGAACTGGTGTCTGTACTGTCGTGTGTATGTCAGTTTGTTGGTGTCTGTTGTGGCGTTGGTGGTGGGGTTTCGAGCCTTTCAGGGAAGATATTCTTTTCAAACCTCTTTATAGTCGAGGCCGATGTCTCTAGTTTTCATTCCCTCACAAATGTATTGTAGCCAGGGCATTCTATACAACTTGGCCCAAATTCAAACTAAGAAAACTTTGCTGATAGCAGTGGTGGGGAAGCGTATAATTAATCAGACACCGCTACTCTGAAACATAAAGAACACCACATATCAATAACAGGAAACATTCTGAATTTGATTCACAGATAAAAAGGAAGAGACTGAGCTGCACTCAGTGTCTGTGTGTTAATTGAGTAGGGGGGGACTCCTCATAATATCATATTAGATATGCCGGAGGAAGCAGTGAAGATATGCAAGCTGGCGGTAATCGGAAGGTGAACAGGAGAATATTAGATTGTCTATTTTTAACACACACTAGCATGGTTGATTTTTTTTTCCTCCATGGTTTTAAGCAATTTGTTTAGAGATGATAGAAAAAGTCTAAAAGTTAAGGCAAAACAATAAAAGTAAATGATCTATTTTGGTTTACGTAGCTTGTGCATTAATCCTTTTTACTTAAATTTTCAATTTTTTAATTTTACAAAAACTCACTGTCATTACTTTTCTCTATGAAGTAGCTCTTGACTTTAACATTCTATACTGGAAAATTGATATCCCTCAATCTGTCCTTAAAGTGGTTGTTCCATGAAAAATATTCTACAGTTTTCAAACCAGCACCTGAATCTGATGATTTTTTTGTAATTGCATTTAATTAAAAATTTTGCATAGCCTCTGAGTTATTCAATAAAATGTATCTGTATAGCGCCACCTGCTGTTTGGTTTTTTTTCTTATTTCTTTGACCTGCTCACTTGAGATGGCCACACCATGCTCAGTTTCATCTCAACTGCTCCTGTAATGAGCTTGTGATGAGGGAAGAGCATTGGGTGACACACCTGCCCTCTCTTAGCTGGCAGGAGAAAAAGACACCTGCAGCCCCGAGCTGTTCAGCCTGTATGAATAGGCGTAGCGAAGCTCGTAATTGAATGGGGGAGAGCTCTGGATCGCATGTGAAGGTACAGGGCTGGTTCTTTAACTTTGCGTAGAGAAGAGCTGGTCAGGTACTATATGATGTCTGTTTATTGTTTTGCAGCCATTAGTATTGTCACAGGGTTGACCCCGTTTAGACAATGAATTTATACAGGTAGAACGTACGTTTCACATTTTAATTGTTGTTAGTAGTCTGATCAGTCTGTCATTCAAGGAATCGTTATTGTTTTCTTAAACTTGACATCTTGTTGTGGGTTTGACTGAGCGGTGTGTTCTATCAGTGATTGAGTCCATTCGTATGCGGTTGAATCCCGTGAGAAGTAGGGTGGTGGGGGAGAAGGATTTGTGCGTCGTCTTTTGTTGAAAACTGTTATTTCTCTGTTGTTGGCTCTACTGCCACTGTGGCTATCTGAGAAATTTATCAAGTTCTATACAGATTGTTTAATCTCCAGATGTATGAAATATGCCTTCCCCTACAACTTTTTATAATATGAAGTAAAAGATTTAACAAAAGGCAATTTCAAAAGGCACTATTCATAGAACCAAAGTAAAGGAAGATTTAGAACAAAATAGCAGATCAAGATTTCTTTATTCTTGGTAACTGTACAACATGTTCCAGCCTTGAATTAGGACCTTCATCAGGTAAGTTAATTTGGGCTCCATGAGCTAGAATAGAAGTTACCTTTTTTAATTAATTTCTATCTACAATGGCAAATTAAGAACCCATTGGGGGCATTACCATGCTGTTAATGTGACATGGGGTTCTGATCCCCCTGGATATAGGTGTTACTGTATGACCATTGTGTGTTGTATGGAATTGGGCTAATAGGTTGATTTTCAGATGAGGGTGTACCATTTTCTCCTATTGTTGCGTATTTTGATCAAATACTATACCTCTCTTCTTTGCCCCTTTTTAGTCCCTTCTTGTCACTTGGGTCTGACATAAACTATGTGAAGTAAAAGGGAAGCAAACCCTCTGATGAACATGAGTTAAGGGTGCAACATTTATTACTAGCACAGTGTTATATGTTGGCAACAATTCTGTTTATAATCATGACTAACTGCAGCCTTAAAGGAGTTATCCAGAAATAATTTAAAATGAGCTCCAGCAACCTGTCCTGCAGTGTAAGAAAGACTGGTTGCCTCTACTTGCAGACTTACCTAGGATTTGAGGGGGTGGGGCCTCACTACACACTATGTTCTGGCACTTGCATATACTACATATTGGTGAGTTTTCCTGTTAGGCTGCTCAGCCATGATAGCATATCGTAGGCAGTTGTGCATTATTACTATCTATTGTAGAGCAGTTTATTGTGTAGTGACTCCCCAACCCTTCACACCCCCTTCCCCAGACAGCTTAGCAAGTGGAGGCAACCAGGCCTGCTCATATTTTAGGAAAGGTTGCTGGCAGCCATTTTAAATAATTCTCAAAGAACCCCCTTTAATGTATTCAAAACCTAAGGCATCTTCACACAGGCTGACAGAGCAGGCATTAGGTATCATGAATGGACTGTTTTTTCCCATTGATTGTTTGCCAATCAGAGGGGAGAGCTGGATTCTTGGCAGCAATCACCTCCACTGAACGCCCCCATACAGATTCATTGCTTCTAGGCAGCAGATCATTAGTTACACAGAACTATTTTCTGCCTAGAAACATTGATTTTGGTGTCCACATCAAATATACTTTCACACAATGAAAAAGTGATCGGTGGCACATTTATACACAACAATTATGGGGACTGAGCATTCCTAAGACCATTATTTCTTTATAATTCCTCCGATTGTTGGCTCATATTGTTGACCCATGTAAAAGGGACTCTCAATCTGTACTTAATCAATTTACACTGTAGCTAATATTCAATTGCAATTGTGTCAAAATTGATCAACTGGCCATCAAGAACCTGCTTTTTTTCTAAAGGCCTTTTTACATGGGTCAAAAAATCAGGGCAATTATAGAGAAGGATAAATGTGTATGAATGTGCTGCCAATTACTCCACTCGCTAATAACCATTGTTATTTCTCTATCTACCTCACTGAGGTGGACACACATGTGCAGTACCCTTGACCTGTGAATATCTGCAATTGTTTATAGTTATGTATTGTGTAATGTTATGTATTTCATGTATTAGCCGTTCATTCCAGTGGAGGAGGTGATGGTTCGCAATGGTCGTCATGAACAGGGCTAACCAACCTGTTCCTCCTCTCTTGGTGGGAGTGGGCTGTTCCTGCTTCCTGACAGGAGGGGGAGTTTCAGTCTAGAGAGAGAGAGGAGCGGAGTCTTTTGCCAGAGATCCTATTCCTGGGAACCAGAGATGCTTCTCCTGTGAGACCAAAATTTAAGAGAAATCAGCAAGTTCTGCTTGAGAAAGCATCACAGTCAAACCAGCATTCAGCAAAGTACAGCTTTATAGAAACTGCTGCAAGGTGAGGGACTATGGATCAGACATCCATCACCTAAACCAATACTAGGTCAGACAAAACTCAAGTCTGAATCTTAAAGTGGACACCTATACCCACAAGTGCCTGCTAGTGCCAATATAGATCCAACCTGCCAACATAACTCCTCAACTGGTGCCAGAATATGCACTTTGTATGTAATGCTGCTGCAAGTATCACAAGTTATATTTTGTCCTAAGTAAAAAAGACTGTTTACTTTCTGGCCTGATTCTTCAAACTACATTTCCACTGCACTGATCCCCTGGGAGCACAGACTGTTATACAAGGTGAATCGTTTTTATTTATTTGTTAGAACACTCCTGCCTACCATTTAGGTTTCACTTATGTTGGACAATTCCTTTAATATTTTGCTATGTTCTTAGTGCAGCATTAATGACAACAGTGACTTCCCTTTTCTGACCGCGTAATCTCTAAGGGTAAAGAAACCACAGTTAGAAGAACCCAGTAATACATACATTACATGCATACGTATAATGACAGCTTACATGTAATAAAACATGTAATACAGCTGTATGTTGCCATAACTGTTTGCTTTTCTTTAATATGCAGTACATTGAGCGGCTGAGAGAAGTTGTCCGGACCGAATGGAGAAGATGATGACAGATCTACATCAGAGGAGATGTCACCTGGGAGGCCCTGGATGTGAGAGGTATGTGCTGCTGCGGAAGGTGGGGGTGGGCGGTCGACTTAGAGAATTGGGCCATATGCATTGTGGCTTGGGCCCCGGATCTTTTGAGACCCTAGCAACGCCCCTGAACATGAGGTTGAAATGTCACCTCTTTCCTCTTACTAATACATGGCTTGTGCCAAATTTTTAACGTATCCCCTCTCCTCAGGATAGAGAATAACTATTTGACCATGGGAATATAACCGCTGGGACCACCACTGATCCTGAGAACAGGAGCCCTGTACCCTCGCATGAATGGGACTACTAGAAATAGGCAAGGACTGTGCTTGGCTGTCTCTGACAGTCCCATAAAATGAATGAAATGGCAGCGTGCAAGTGAAACCTGCCACTCCATTCGTATGCGTGGAACGGGACCCCCACTGATCAGATACTTGTATAGGGCATTAGTTAAAAACTTGGCAGTTGGCACAACCCCTTAATGAAATCAAATATAGGAATTTATGGATGGGGAAAACTTTACATGATGTCTTGCCTAGGCATGTTATGTGTGGCCAGAGAGCATCTTACCAAAGCAATAAATGCTAAAAAATGGTTTAATGGAGCAGCTGAAACGTTGCTGACATTGGGTGAATAAAAAACTTGGATTTATTTTGGAGTGCTGCCTATTCATTTGTCATTTGGTGAGGATTTTGATTCTGTCTCCCTGGAGGCATGCACATCCTTTTTTTTTTTTTTGTAGCCGGATACAGAAGAATTACAGTTAACAACTAGGGTACAGGTGTAGTGCTCTGGAGCAGGGGTACTTTGAAGTCTGGACTTTTGTGAATGTTTACCCTTATTTCCCCTATGCAACGTCAACTCTAGAGATGAGCGAATCATTCAAAATTTTATTCGCCGAACTTTTCCTAAGATTCGTATATTCGACAAATAGATTTGTTGTATTTGCGTACAAAATATACGTTATTATGTGCTATTAAAATTTGCGCACTAATAACAAAAACTCTTTTAAAAAATGTACGCAACTTCTTAGAAGACGTACGCATGAGCATACAAATAGTGTACGAATCCTCAGCGTACTATTGTGTACCCCGACTATGTAACACGCAGGCACGCACGATGAGAGGCCGCAGCGTCAACTCCTCAGAGGCAGAGCGAATTTTAGAAAATGGCATCCAGGCGATCCTCATCATTTAGCTCTGCTGCACAGCTGAAATACATAGTCCGGCTGATGGACTGGCAGGATTATGATGGCACACACCGCCACCCGAACCAGCATAAAAAGGAGGTGATCCAGCAGGTGATCCGAGGCTTGCGCCATCGTTTCGACACCTTGCGGACCCCGGGCCAGACCCAGCGTAAATGGTCAGATCTGAAATCGCCCTCAGAGGCAGTATGTATATTTGAGGTAGAACAAGTAAGGTGCTGTCTATCCGGCTAAGTGCATAGTACAACCATCCACCATACAATAAAGTGAATATGAGGACACATTGCGGTACCTGTAAAGAAATACACACATTGGGCAATATACTTGAAAACATTGCTGAAAGGTAAAAAACATTAGTGCAAACAATATCACCTACATAGTATGCTCACGGACACGTTTAAGTCTCTTTTCTTCTGACTCTTGTCATACAACTGGAACAGAGTCCCAAACTCAGTTGTAATTTGTAATCCACATAGGTAATTGTAATTCAAATGGGTAATAAAATAGCAGCAAAGGTTCCTTAAAAAACCCTCTTTCAAGGGGCTCCCCAATAACCTGAAAAGGGGGAAAAAAGGGATGAGGCGCACGTATGCGCAACTTGGTTAAAACTTTTTTTTTGATGGGGGGAGTCCTGACAATCCATGTCCATCTGGGTGAGGACAAACACAGGGCAACAAAAATAAAAACAAAGGCCAACTAGTACTCACCCTTCAAGTAAAGTCCACGTTGTGGCTCCCATAAAAGCTGCGGGATCCTTACTTAAGGGCCAGCAGGTCCTCTTCACTGCTTCTGGAGCTAAAAGACATGAGAGGGCGCTCCTGCCTCATGAAAGCCACACTGGCTGCGGCAGCAGAGCTCCACCGACCTCTAAGGGATGGTCTTGGTAGTGACTGGACGGTCACACTGGCAAGGGCCGTGGCAACTTGGGCCTTGCCCTTTACCTTGTAGGGGCCAGATCCTCCCGCCGGCATACAAGGTGACAGAATCTCCGCCTGTAAGGGCAACGGTCTTCCTCGAGCGGTGGACTGTGCGACCTGCACCTGCCATGGGCATGGCAGTTGGTATTGTACCACCGATGGCTGGTACACAAAACTGTTGGTGGTCAACTGTCCCACATGAAGGATCGGCGGCGGCGGCAACTCTGGTATCAGGGGTTCCAGCTGAGCTTGGGATTTCTCCTCAGATCGCAGAGTCCCATCATTGGTCTCATGGGAACACCAAGCCTCTTCTGCGGCCTGGGCCTCCTCAGTCCAGTCTTCCGGGGGCGCTGCAGGAGTAGCTCACCCCAGTAGCAAAGGGGCCTTGGAGGCTCTTCATAGGGGTATACTCCACGTAATACCCTGCGTGGAGATTGTGGCGGACGGGCGGAAGATACAGCCGCTTTACAGAATGGCAGTTTACGTATAATTCTTCTGCCGTCTCCTCATCTGTGATAAAACCAACTCCCCGTTCGACACTGAACCACATAACGGTACCCTTTCTGCGCTCCAGCTTGGGGTCACCGGACCGTGGGTGCTCCAACTGCTGGCACCTCAACCGACTTCTTAGGCTGCCAGACATGTTGAGAGACTTAGATCTCCTCCGGTTCCTTCTCCTCATAAGGGTCGGTGCCCCACACCATGCCTCCCCAGTCAGGGTCTTGCTGTCTCGCCATCTTAATTGCCTGAGTTGCCTCGTCTTCCTCTAGCACTTGAGATGGGGGCGGAACTACCTGGGAGGAGTCTTCATCGCTAATGAATTGAATTTGAATGCAACAGCGTATAGAGTAACTTCTACATAGCAATAGCGTATAATTTATAGGACAAACTACGTAGCGAATGCGTACAAAGCGGAAGCGAATCACCTAATATTCGGATTCGCTTAGCAGCTAAAAATTCCCAAGATTCGATACGAATTGACGAATCGATTCGCTCATCTCTAGTCAACTCCTTACTTTATTGCATTTTAAAGGGTTAACTTGCACTGACTTATGCTATTTAATACTGTGTAACTGCATTTTATGTGTTTTTTGTGAAATATATTTTTTTCATTTGCACTGTATTTGCACAGAACTATGCAAAGGGTTAATGAATACTGAGAGACTTTTGGGACCTTCTAGGTAATAATGAGAAGCTAATAATTGAGTTCAAATCAGCATGCAGCCTTTCTGTTCTTCTCTCCGTTATATTAACAGAAGAACGGAAAGGATGGATTTGGCACATTACTGAGCCAAAACGGAGTAGACAATAATGGGGTCCATTAGTTTTCCGCTCAGAAGATTTTTGAAGCGGAGACCAAAGTCTGGCTCAGTATGTGCTGAGTTTGTTATTTCAGTTCTTCTGTTCCTATAATGGAGCAGAAGTACAGAAAGGCTGAATGCTGATGTGAACTCAGCCTTAACTATGGTTTTACTAGTGTTGAGTGAATCGAAGTTAACAAAGTGGAATTTGATCCAAAGTTCAGGAAAAATTTGATTTGTCATGAAATCGAATTTTCTCTCGCTTTTTGTTAACAAATCCGATTTTTTGTAAAATGGCTGCTGCACATGTTAGAAACAGGAAGTAAGAAGCCCGGGACTGAGGGATCATCATTAACGCCATGCAGACAGCCAATCAGCAGCTCACGTTCTTTGGTACATAATTCGATACGTTAATCCTTAATTGTGTAATTTGAGTGAAATTGAGACTAGAAATGAGCGAATCGATTCGTTGATTCGTATCGAATCTTGGGAATTTTTAGCTGTGAAGCGAATCCGAATGTTAGGTGATTCGCTTCGGCTTTGTACGCATTCATTACGTAGTTTGTCCTATAAATTATACGCTATTGCTACGTATAGGTTACTCTATACGCTGTTGCGTACAAATTGAATTCATTAGCGATGAAGACTCCTCCCCGGTAGCTCCGCCCCCTTCTCCAGTACGAGAGGAAGACAAGGCAACTCAGGCAATTAAGATGGCGAGACAGCAAGGCCTTGACTGGGGAGGCATGGTGTGGGGCAGATCTACGGTCACTACCAAGATCTACGTCTCTCAACATGTCCGGCAGCCTAAGAAGTCGGTTGAGGTGCCCGCTGAGGTGCTCCGCCGTGCAAGGACTACTCTCTTCGCCAAAATTTGATGGTCCCCGAAGCTGTCACCTGGAACGTCCTGACCCTCTGGGAATACAAAAAGTTGGTAGAGGAGTGGGTTGTGCAGGTGTTGGAGCACCCACGGTCCGGTGACCCCAAGCTGGGGTGCAGAAAGGGTACCGTTATGTGGTTCAGTGTTGAACGGGGAGTTGGTTTTATCGCAGATGAGGAGACGGCAGAAGAATTATACGTGAACCGCCGTTCTGTAAAGCGGCCGTATCTTCCGCCTGTCCGCCACAATCTCCACGCAGGGGATTACATGGAGTATACCCCTATGAAGAGCCTCCAAGGCCCCTTTGCTACTGGGGTGAAACTCCTTATGCGACCAGCTACTCCTGCAGCGCCCCCGCGAGACTGGACTGAGGAGGCCCAGGCCGCAGAAGAGGTTCGGTGTTCCCATGAGATCAATGATGGGACTCTGCGATCTGAGGAGAAATCCCAAGCTCAGCTGGAACCCCTGATACCAGAGTTGCCGCCGCCGCCGATCCTTCATGTGGGACAGATGACCACCAACAGTTTTGTGTACCAGCCATCGGTGGTACAATACCAACTGCTATGCCCATGGCAGGTGCAGGCGGCACAGTCCGCCGCTCGCGGAAGACCGTTACCGGAGCCCTTACAGACGAAGATTCTGTCACCTTGAAGGCCGGCAGGAGGATCTGGCCCCTCCAAGGTAAAGGGCAATGCCCAAGTTCACACGGCCCTTGCCAGTTTGACCGCCCGGTCATTACCAAGACCATCCCTTAGAGGTCGGTGGAGCTCTGCTGCCGCAGCCAGTGTGGCTTTCATGAGGCAGGAGCGCCCTCTCATGTCTTTTAGCTCCAGAAGCAGTGAAGAGGACCTGCTGGCCCTTAAGTAAGGATCCCGCAGCTTTTATGGGAACCACAACGTGGACTTTACTTGAAGGGTGAGTACTAGTTGGCCTTTGTTTTTATTTTTGTTGCCCTGCGTTTGTCCTCACCCAGATGGACATGGATTGTCAGGACTCCCCCCATCAAAAAAAAAGTTTTAACCAAGTTGCGCATACGTGCGCCTCATCCCTTTTTTCCCCCTTTTCAGGTTATTGGGGAGCCCCTTGAAAGAGGGTTTTTTAAGGAACCTTTGCTGCTATTTTATTACCCATTTGGATTACAATTACCTATGTGGATTACAAATTACAACTGAGTTTGGGACTTTGTTCCAGTTGTATGACAAGAGTCAGAAGAAAAGAGACTTAAACGTGTCCATGAGCATACTATGTAGGTGGGTGATATTTAAAATGTTTACATTATACCTATAATGTATTTGCACTATATTGTTTGCACTGCATTGTTTGCACTAATGTTTTTACCTTTCAGCAACGTTTTCAAGTATATTGCCCATTGTGTGTATTTCTTTACAGGTACCGCAATGTGTGGGTCTGGCCCGGGGTCCGCAAGGTGTCGAAACGATGGCGCAAGCCTCAGATCATCTGCTGGATCACCTCCTTTTTATGCTCGTTCGGGTGGCGGTGTGTGCCATCATAATCCTGCCAGTCCATCAGCCGGACTATGTATTTCAGCTGTGCAGCAGAGCTAAATGATGAGGATCGCCTGGATGCCATTTTCTAAAATTCGCTCTGCCTCTGAGGAGTGCACGCCGCAGCCTCTCGTCGTGCATGCCTGCGTATTACGTAATCGCGTAGACAATAGTACGCTGAGGATTCGTACACTATTTGTACGCTCATGCGTACGTCTTCTAAGAAGTTGCGTACATTTTTTAAAAGAGTGTTCGTTATTAGTGCACAAATGTTCGCTAATAGCACATAATAACGTATATTTTGTACGCAAATACAAATCTATTCGTCAAATATAGGAATCCATTAATCCTTAATTGTGTAATTGGGGTGAAATGACCCCCTGATACTACAGATTTTAGGGTGCTCATGTTTTTTTTTATATATAAGTACATCCATTCATCCTTGATTCTGGGGTGCTCATGTTCTTTTATATATAAGTCATACATCATACATTCATCCTTGATTCTAGGGTGAAATTGTGGCCTGATACTGCAGAATTTAGGGTGTTCATGTTGTTTTACACATAAGTAAATCCGTTAATCCTTAATTGTGTAATCGGGGTGAAATTACGGCCTGATACTACAGATTTTAGGGTGCTCATGTTCTTTTAAATATAAGTACATCCATTCATCTTTGTTTCATGGATGAAATTGTGCCCTGACACTACTGACAGTATGTCTGACAGATAGGTGCCAGGCCCTTCCAAGTAGCAGCAGAAGAAGGGTGGTGGTTACAGCACTCAGAACGACATGCCAGAGCTGCTAGTGTCATCCAGCGGTTGTGTTTTTACCAGCAAAAATATGTTGGGCCCATCTACCAGTGAGGGTGGCAGCTTGTGTGTGAGGCAGCGACTGAGCCAGCAAGGTGCTAGTGTGACTGTGAGTCAACAGGGTGGCTGCAGTGTGAGGTCTGGAGCCAAATGTGCCAGGTATAGACCGTCAGCTACTCATGAGACTACCTGTCCAGAAAGAACAAGCGGTGCACGGATTCATGGAGGCAGTGGCAGCAGGCAGTCAGCACGGAGTGGTGGGGAAAAAATTCCATACTCGCCAGTGTGAGAATTTTTCATCAAGTCACCAGAGGACGTCAGCGTGGCCGTTTGTAGAATCTGTGGGCCAAAGGTGAATTCGTGGCCAGGGTGCCAATGTTGGTACCATGGTCCTGCATCAACACATAAAGTGGCCTGGGAAAACTGTGGTGCTAATTAGAGATGAGCGAATCTATTCGCCGCTTCGTATATTTGTTACAGATCTTCATTATTTCCTACGCCGAAGAGAATCCAAATATTTTCAGATTTGCTTCATACGAATCTTCTTAAATCTTTGTACGCTAACGCTACATACGCAGCTGATAATTTGTACACTAATGTGTACGTATTCAGTTAAGTAGCATAATTTTACTGTATGTTTGTTATTTGTGCGAACCTCATGCGTACATATTCACAGGAATGTTGGCAGAACACGACCAGAATAACAAATATTTTTTAACGCAACTTGGACTGAAGCAAATCTTATCCGAAAATAATCTTTTTAAAAATTCAATGAATATTCGTCGAAGCGAATCTTTGAAGATTCGCTCATCTCTAGTGCTAATGTAGAGGCACAGCCTATGCAACAACCTACCTGACCAGTAGTGTGGCATCAGAGCAGGTGTTGACTCCTCAAGCGGTTGCCACCTCACCTCTCTGTGACTGGGCCATTATGTAGACTCCTCATGTGGTTGCCACCCTCCCTACCCTGTGACTGGTCTAATATGTTAATCTGTTTTGTTGGGGAAGCGTGAAGTGATTCTAAGAGTGACGCCTGTCAACTGCGTGTCATACTGACGCACAGTAACTGTTTCACTACCACAGCGGACTCCCTATGCATGTTTCTGAAATTCACAGCGTTCTACACCACTATACAGGCTCTCTGCAGCCAGGAAATAGCTGATTTTTCATGCACTTCTTCGTGAATAAATTCAGATTGTATCAAATTTTTTAAGAAAATTCGTCAACTTGGCCTTCTCATCTAGGATTGGCGTTCCAGGTCTTATGGCCAATCTTATGGCCAATCTGTCAATGTCATGGTGTTTACTACTGTAGTGGGGTGTCGGCATAAGGTGGGTGAACTGGTTGAACATTAAATCCTTCTTTGGAATTTGATATATACTATTAATGATTTAATTATTTTGGATTTGATTTATCTTTTTTTCTTATTTACCTTTAAGAGGCATTCCATTTTGATCTGTCATAATAGAAGTCTATGGGCAAGCATAATGGATCCGTCTTTAAGGCTTCCGTTTTGCATTTCATCTTACGAATTCCATTATATTCCGTTATAAACAGAACCTATAACGGAATACCCTAACGCAAGTGTGAACCTGTCCTTACTTTGAATAAGCACTGTGGCCCAAATTCACCAATGTTCTTTGTGTGTGTGTATATATATATATATATATATATATATATATATATATTTACTTGGTAGGTAGGTCTTGTGCTACCGTGTAGCAGACTGCATACAAGTGCTGCTGCTCATTAGTCACATCCTCCACCCGTCCTCCTCTCTTTACTTTCACTACTTATCTTAGCTGTATGTAAGATCGTAATTCATGACAGCAAGACTAGTGAGGAGGGCTGAGACAGCTCTTTAGCTCAGCTTTGAAGTATCCAGCTGTGTTGTTAGGACGGATTTTGTTTGCGCTAATAGGGCAGCGCCCATTTTTTTTTGACCCTGGTGCTTTACTCCTAGGGAAAAGGAGTCATTATTACAAATGATAAACAAAATTTGGGAATGTGTTTGTAGTAAAGTAATATTTAAAGGGGTTCTGTAGTTCTTTAAAACTGATGATCTATCCTCTGGATAGATCATCAGCATCTGATCGGCGGCGGTCCGACACCCGGGACCCCCGCCGATCAGCTGTTTGAGACGGCAGCGGCGCTGCAGCCTTCTCTGTGTTTACCGCAGGCCCAGTGATTTCACGACTAGTATCACTGGCCTGGGCGGGGCTAAGCTCCATTCAAGTGAACAGAGCTTAGCCCCGCCCAGGCCAGTGAAACTAGTCATGATGTCACTGGGCCTGCAGTTAACACAGAGAAGGCCGTGGCGCTCATGCAGCACCACTGCCTTCTCAAACAGCTGATAGGCAGGGGTCCCGGGTGTCGGACCGCCGCCGATCAGATGCTGATGATCTATCCATGGGATAGATCATCAGTTTTGCAGAACTGCAGAACCCCTTTAAGTATTTTCAATAATTTTATTTTATTAATTACTGGAGAACACCCTTAATAAATGTCCCCCTCTGTTTATGTTTCTGTATACATTTGATCTCCTAATGACTGCAATGTAATTTGAAGGAGTTGTCTCACTTTAGCAAGTGGCATTTACCATGTAGAGAAATTTAACACAAGTCATTTACTAATGTAATGTGATTGTCTATATTGCTTCCGTCCCTGGCTGGATTCATTTTTCCATCACATTATACACTGGTTATGACCACAGCGATGGATGTGCTTATAAACTATAGGAAAAAGCGTCTGCGTTTCTGGTGGCCAAGACTACGGGAGTACACATAGGCTAGTGCTTTTTCCTATAGTTTGCAAGCATGGCCACAGCTGCTGGATTGCTAGGTGGTCGTAACCATGGAAACGAGCAGTGTATAATGTGATGGAAAAATTAATAAAGCCAGCAAAGAAGGCAATATGGGTAACAACAATACATTAGTGCTTTGTATTAACTTTCTCTACCTGATAAATGCTATTTGCTGAAGTGGCACAACACCAAATAACTTGCTCAGGGGTTACCATGCAAACGTCATCGGATTTCTGCACAATGACTTCCTGTCATGTGACCTGTTCTAATAAGAACACATGCATTAGAATGGTGGTCACATGACAGGATGTCCATACTTTGAAGTGTGAATCTGTCATATTACTATTGCTGCCGTAAAAAACAAGATATTCATTATAAAAATTGCAATACAGATTGACGAAAGAAAACACACAACAAAAAAAGAGAAGTTTACTGTTTTATTTGATGCCTCTTTTCAGGGCAAAACCAGTCTATGGTTACCTAATGCCTTAAGTAATATTGCCATAGGGAGTGTGCAAAAAACAATTTGCCCCATACATCACAATACCATCTGTGTCATGTGTGATGTTTATATTAGGAGGATCATTCTAAAACCAACGCCTTGGACACCAACATAGCTTGTCCACAGGATCATAAAATAATCATTAGAGATGAGCGAGCATGCTCGTCCGAGCTTGGTGCTCATTCGAGTATTACGGTACTCGTAAGTACTCGCTGCTCGGACGAGTATCTCGCCATGCTCGAGGAAATGGCAACTTCCGCATTGTGCATTTTTGGCGCCTATAAACTCAGCCAATCACAAGCCAGGAGACTCTGCGGTACACCCAGCATCACGTGGGGCCCTTACATGTCGATAGCAGGGGTTGGCTGGCCTGATCAGGTGACCCTGGAATATACTAGTGACTGCCCGCGGTGCTCAGCTCAGATGCTGTCTGGATGTCGTTAGGGATAGAGCTGCTGCGTTTCAGGGAGAGTGTTAGGGCCTGCATTTAGTTCTTTGTTAGGCAGGAGTGATCTCAAAAGAACCCAACAGCCCTTCTAAGGGCTACAAGACATTTTTTTTTGGTCTCCTGGCTGGGCTGGCTGGCTGGCACTAGTAGTGCAGCTATCGCCATATATAACCCTTTTTTTTTTAATGTTATATCTCAGTGATACAAATCCATTTCACACAGCTGTGTGGAACCATTCTGTGTGTCACAGTTCAGCTGTCCACTCAACACAACCCGTATTTTCTGTCCAGGTGACACATTCTGTACGTCACTTAATTAAAAAAGGTATTTTGCTGTCACTGATACAGCTAGATTACAAAAATCTCTGTGCGACATTTGTCTGGGATGCAGTCAAAATAGCCACCGTCAGCAGGGGCTGAGTTTGCTCTCTGATAGTTTCTGCACGTCACGTTCAAAAAAACAAAACAAAAAAAAAATATATAGTTTTTTTTGTTGCTTCATGTCTCAACTTACAGGGACACGTGGTAGAGGACTGTTGAAACCACAACAGTGCGAACAGCTGATGTCGTGGATTGTGGACAATGCTTCAAGTAATTTGCCTACCAGTCAGTCTTCCACACAGTCCAGCCACGTTACCCAAGGGAGCACTCCTCTGGCTCCTCCACCTCAACCTCCTTCCCCCCAGTCTGCCCCCTCCCAGGAAAATTTGGAATGCGATCCGGCATACTCTCAGGAACTGTTTTCTGGACCCTTTCCAGAGTCACAAACCACTTCTCAGGTTGCTGCTGACCTCGTTCCCGATGCCCAAGTTTTCCAACTGTCGCAGTCTGTGGGTGATGATGATGATGACAATGTTGGCTTAGTGGAAGAAGTTTGTAAAGAGGTGTCGGACGATGAGGAGACACGGTTGTCAGACAGTGGTGAAGTTGTTGTCAGGGCAGGAAGTCCGAGGGGGGAGCAGACTGAGGAATCGGAGGATGACGAGGTGACTGACCCAAGCTGGGTTGATAAGCCGAGTGAAGACAGTGCTTCTGAGGTGGAGGCGAGTGCTGCACCAGAACAGGTTGGAAGAGGCAGTGGTGTGGCCAGAGAGAGAAGCAGGGCCAAAGCTGGTGCATCAGCAGCAACTATTTCACGTAGTGAAGCTCCCGTGGAGAGGCCTAGATGTTCGCAAGTCTGGAGGTTCTTTAAAGAAAGTGAGGATGACCGAAGGACTGTGGTGTGCAACCTGTGCCACACCAACATCAGCAGGGGTGCCACCACTACTAGCCTAACCACCACCAGCATGCGCAGGCATATGAGTGCTAAACACCCCACTCAATGGAACCAAGGCCGTTCACCTCCTGCGGGTCACACCACTGCTCCTTCCCCTGTGTCACTCGCTGCCTCTGCTAGTCAACCCCCTGCCCAGGACCCCGGCACGAGCGCCTCCCACCGGAAAACCACACCTTCGCCTCCAGGATCCTCCACAGCGTCCACCAATGTGTCCCAGCGCAGCGTTCAGCTGTCTTTACAGCAGACGCTGGGGCGCAAGAGGAAATGCAGTTCCACCCACCCACATGCCCAAGCCCTCAACGTCCACATCTCCAAATTGCTAAGCCTGGAGATGCTGCCCTATAGGCTGGTAGAGACCGAGGCCTTTCGCAATCTCATGGCGGTGGCTGCCCCTCGGTATTTGGTCCCCAGCCACCACTATTTTTCCCGATGTGCCGTCCCAGCATTACACCAGCACGTGTCAGAGAACATCATCCGTGCCCTGACCAACGCTGTTTCTGAGAAGGTCCACCTAACCACGGACACATGGACAAGTGCTGCCGGGCAGGGACACTATATCTCACTGACAGCACATTGGGTTAACTTGGTGGAGGCTGGGACCGAGACTGACCCTGGGGCCGCTCATGTACTGCCCACACCGAGGATTGCGGGGCCTACCTCGGTCACGGTCTCTCAGACGTACTATGCCTCCTCCTCCGACTCCTCCTCCTCCTCCACCGAATTACCATCCGTGTGCACGGCGCCTTCAGTCGGTAGCTTTAGGCGCAGCAACAGTGCCGTGGGTAAGCGCCAGCAGGCGGTGCTCAAACTGCTGAGCTTAGGTGACAAAAGGCACATCGCCCAAGAGCTATTACAGGGCATCACTGTGCAGACCGATGTGTGGCTGGCACCGCTGAACCTCAAGCCAGGTATGGTTGTGTGTGACAATGGGCGTAACCTGGTGGCGGCTCTGCAACTCGGCAGACTGACACATGTGCCATGCCTGGCCCACGTATTCAATCTAATAGTTCAGCGGTTCCTCAAGACATACCCCAATCTGTCTGATTTGCTCACCAAGGTGCGCCGCATCTGTGCGCATTTCCGCAAGTCGACCACAGATGCTGCCACTCTCAGGGCAGCGCAGCGCCGCCTACAACAGCCCGCTCACCGACTGTTGTGCGACGTGCCCACAAGATGGAATTCGACATTAAACATGTTATCCAGAGTTTACCAGCAGCGCAGAGCCATTGTAGACTGCCAGATGTGAACTTCCACCAGAACTGGTAGTCAGATTCCTCAAGTCTACAATGAGGAGTGGATGTGGATGTCTGATATCTGCCAGGTGTTGAGCAACTTTGAGGAGTCAACACAGCTGGTCAGCGGTGATGCCGCCATTATCAGCCTCACCATCCCGCTGCTTTGCCTGTTGAAAAACTCACTGCTCAGCATGAAGTCGGATGCTTTGCGCTTGTCACAAGAAATGGTGGAGGAAGATACGTTGCTTGATAGCCAGAGCACCCTCCGGTCTGTTTCTCAGCGCGTATCGGAGGAGGGGGATGAGGATGAGGAGGAAGAGGAGGAGAATGTCGGCGAGACAGTAGAGGTTACCAGTGCTCAATCCTTCTTAACTCTTGAGCGTGTATGGGCTGAAGAGGAGGAGGAGGAGGAGGAGGAAATGGAGAGTCAGGCCAGTGAGGAGAGGGAATTCTTGCGTGTTGGGACTCTGGTGCACATGGCAGACTTCATGTTAGGCTGCCTATCCCGTGACCCTTGTGTTAGAAGGATTTTTTCAAACACCGATTACTGGGTGTTCACTTTCCTAAACCCACGGTACAAGCAGAACCTTTCCACTCTCATCCCTGCAGAGGAAAGAAGTATGAGAGTGAATAGATATCAACAGGCCCTGGTGCACAAGCTGAAACAATCCTTCCCATCTGACGCCGCTAGCGACAGAGGGCATGGTTCTGTTGGCCAAGTAGCGGGGGAGAGAAGGCGAACAGGCAGCTTGTCCAGCACTGGCAGGGGAACGCTCTCCAAGGCCTTTGCCAGTTTTATGTCACCCCAGCAAGACACTGTCACCTGTCCCCAGTCTAGGCAGAGTAGGGGGGAGCTGTACAGAAAGATGGTGAGGGAGTACCTAGCTGACCATACCAACGTCTGTAGCGATCACTCTGCTCCATACAACTACTGGGTTTCAAAGCTGGACACGTGGCCTGAACTGGCGCTGTACGCCTTGGAGGTGCTGGCCTGCCCTGCCGCTAGCGTGCTGTAAGAGCGGGTATTTGCAGCTGGTGGCGTCATCACCGATAAGCGTACACGCCTGTCAACTGACAGCGCTGACAGGCTGACGCTTATTAAAATGAACAAAGCCTGGATTTCACTGGAATTTAAATCTCCTCCGGGGGAAAGCAGCTAAAGATTTACATTACTTGTGTATCCGATTCCTCTTCTCTACTCCTCCTACTCCTCCTCCTCCTCCTTGTCGTCTTTGCCTAACGCTGACCAAAAAAACGCCATTTTTTAGAGGTCCAACTGGCACTCTTTTACCACAATTTTTCAGGAGGGCCCCCTACAGGCCCTCTATTCAAACAATTTTTCCGGAGGTCCACCTACAGGCCCTCTTTCCAAACAATTTTTCCAGAGGTCCACCTACAGGCTCTCTCTCCAAACAATTTTTTAGGAGGTCCACCTACAGGCCCTCTCTCCAAACAATTTTTCCGGAGGTCCACCTACAGGCCCTCTCTCCAAACAATTTTTCCGGAGGTCCACCTACAGGCCCTCTCTCCAAACAATTTTTCCGGAGGTCCACCTACAGGCCCTCTCTCCAAACAATTTTTCCGCATTGTCAACTACAGACACTGTAAAACAATGTTTCAGGAGCGTCAAACAGACAGTCCAAAACAATTTTTCAGGATGCGCAAGTACCGACATTTAAAAAAAAAAAATTTTTTTGCTGAGGGTAGACTTTATGTACTCTGAAAAGAAAAAAAATTTTGGAGGCTCAACAAAAGCCATTTCACTGCATTCTCGGTCGGACAAAGTCAATGGTGGTGTAACCGCCATGCTGTGTCAGGCTAAATTTTTGGGTGCTTCACCAGCTACCGCATACTAACTCCGTCACTCTGTTGTCACCGCCGCCATACAGGGCCACAAAAAATGTTTATGTGGTTCGCCTGCTCCCGCAGTGTCACTCGCTCACTCTGTTGTCACCACCATAGTGGTTTGCACTATAGCAGCCCAAGTCTGCACATTCCCCTTATTATCTCCAAGTGATCTATACTGCACGTCACGTAATAAAATAGGTTCTTTTGCTCTCAGTGATACAAATCCATTTCATAAAATACTTTCTCTTTAACTGATCTATACTGAACGTCACTTTTAAAAATACGTCTTTTTCCTCTCTTTCCAAACTATTTTTCCGGATAGGTGCCATATACGGTATTAAACTGAGAAGAATGCATAGAACACATACCACACTTGATCAATCTCATAGTTGACAACTGTACCGGTTGATGCTAAATTTTTAAGTTGGGGTCCTGCGTCGTCATTCGAACTCCATCCGGCTGTTGTCACCACCACACACGCTAGCTAAGGGGGCACTCCTCTGGCTCTTCCAGCTCAACCTCCTTCCCCCCAGTCTGCCCCCCACCTACAGGCCCTCTCTCCAAACAATTTACCCGGGTAGGGGACGTATTAGATATTGTACAGATTTTTTTTTGGTTCTTCTTTTAATTGCCTCCTGCAATAGTGCGATAGACGGGAATCGAACCCGGGTCAACTGCTTGGGAAGCAGCTATGCTTACCACTTTACCACCAACAGCCACAGTAACTGATAAGAACAGATACTAAACTTGATGTAAGCCAACATTTCGACAATCGATAACCCGAAACGGGTCCGCCGTCGAGCCCGGAGTTCGGCCACCCTGAGCATTTCACATACTCTGACCGAGTCTGACCCTGGGGCCGCTCATGTACTGCCCACTTGGAGGATTGCGGGGCCTACCTCGTTCACGGTTTCTCAGAATTACTATGCCACTTTCTCCAACCCCTCCTCCTCCACCTTCGAATTACCATCCGTGCTTCACCTCCTGCTACCTCAGTCTAACTCGGTCACTCTGTTGTCACCACCATGCTGCGTCAGGCTAAATTTTTGGGTGGCTCACCTGCTACCTCATCTAACTTGGACACTTGTTGGTGTCACCGCCATGCTGTCTCAGGCTTATGCCTGCATTGTGTGGCTGGGGATAGGAGAGCAGTGCCAGCATGGGCATGGGTGATGGACCTTCGTTGCACCTAGTTAGGTGCTTACCTATATATTCCCACCATGCCAGCCATGGGTTGTACATTAACTAATAACAGGGAAAACAAAACACATATTTTACAGGAGGGTCAACCGCAGACACTCCAAAACAATTTTACATAAGGGTGTGTCTCCCCGTCTGCCATCGTGTTCGGTCAGGCTGTCAGTAGGTACACCACCTCTGTCGTCCGCAGAAGCGGCCACTATGAGGAAGGCCACGGCAAGAACATCCCCTTTTCAATTGAGAGCAAGTGTAGAATTGTAGGAGGATGACACTTTTCTTCCGCAGTGGATTCACCTTCCCCTTTATCATTGCCAGACAACAGTTGGTGAAAAAGTAATTGGCAATGATGAAGAAAATGTAACGGTGCAGTGGACCGTCTGTGACGCAAAACCTATATATTCCCACCATGCCAGCCATGGGTTGTACATTAACTAATAACAGGGAAAACAAAAAAAATATTTTACAGGAGGGTCAACCGCAGACACTCCAAAACAATTTTACATGAGGGAGTGTCTCCCCGTCTGCCATCGTGTTCGGTCAGGCTGTCAGTAGGTACACCACCTATGTCGTCCGCAGAAGCGGCCACTATGAGCAAGGCCACGGCAAGAACATCCCCTTTTCAATTGACAGCAAGTGTAGAATTGTAGGAGGATGACACTTTTCTTCTGCAGTGGATTCACCTTCCCCTTTATCATTGCCAGACAACAGTTGGTGAAAAAGTAATTGGCAATGATGAAGAAAATGTAACGGTGCAGTGGACCGTCTGTGACGCAAAACCTATATATTCCCACCATGCCAGCCATGGGTTGTACATTAACTAATAACAGGGAAAACAAAAAAAATATTTTACAGAAGGGTCAACTACAGACACTCCTAAACAATTTTTTAGGAGGGTCAACTTCGGACACTCCAAAACAAATTTTTGGGAGGCTCGCCTACAGACATTTGACTGCTACCTCAATCTAACTTGGTCACTTGTTGGTGTCACTACGCTATCACCATGCTGTGTCAGGCTTATGCCTATGTCGTGGGGCGGGGGATAGCACAGCAGTGCCAGCATGAGCAGTGGTGTCACCTGCAGGCGGTGATGGACCTTAGTTGCACCTAGTTGGGTGCTTCCCTAACATGTGATGGGCATGTGCCTCGCCTTTCTTGGTCTGGGTGAGCACAATTGCCATGAGGGTAACCACCAGGCGGTACAGTGCTCGTTTCGAGCACGTTTGCTCATCTCTAGTGGTGACCATGGTGGCCATTTTGAAGTCGGCTATTTTGGATCCAACTTTAGTTTTTTCAATGGGAAGAGGGTCACGTGACACATCATACTTATTGGGAATTTCCCAAGAAAAACAATGGTGTGCTTGGTTTTAACGTTACTTTATTTTTTTTATGAGTTATTTACAAGCTTCTCTTTGTTTACAGCCATTGACATGTCGCAGAGGTTAACATGTGAGGAGCGGATAGAAATTGTTTTGATGTCTGGTGAACACAGTACCCGCGTCATTGCAGCAGATTTCAATGCAAGACACCCTACACGACCACCCATCTCCCAGTTAGCAAACTGCTTGCCAAGTTTCGTGAAACTGGTTCAGTGTTGGATTTTCCAAAATGTGGACGCATGAAAACTGTCACTAATGAAGAAACATCAGTAGCTGTCCTAGCTTCATTCAGCAAGAGCCCACAGCGTAGCACTCGCCTCATGTCACTGGAGAGTGGCATCAGTTGAACATCCCTTCGGCGGATATTAGCTACTCATAAATGACACAATTACAAACTCCAGCAGCTGCAGCATCACAACGAGGATGACCCAGATCGGCGCACTGAATTTGCAGAATGGGCAAAACAAAAATTGGAACAGGACCTTCAGTTTACACAGAACATTTTGTTCAGTGATGAGGCAGACTTTTACGTGAATGGTGAAGTTAACAAACAAAATCACCGCTATTGGTCTGACACTAACCCACATTGGATAGATCCCTCCAAGACTGTTGGAACACAAAAATTGATGGTATGGTGTGTTATATGGGGTACAAAGATACTGGGGCCATTCTTTATCAATGGAAACTTCAAGGCCACTGGATATGTGAAATTGCTACATGATGATGTATTTCCCTCTTTATGCACTGAAGCTGGCACGTTCCCTGAGTTTTTCCAGCAAGATGGTGCACCACCATATTATGGGTGTCAGGTCTAAGCATTCCTAGATGAACAGTTTCCTGGAAAGTGGATTGGTCGTTGTGGGCCAGTTGAATGGCCCCCAAGGTCTCCCGATCTTACCCCCTTAGACTTTTATCTTTGGGGTCATCTGAAGTAAATTGTCTATGCTGTGAAGATACGAGATGTGCAGCACCTGAAACTACGGATACTGGAAGCCTGTGCTAGCATTTCTTCTGCGGTGTTGCTATCAGTGTGTGAAGAGTGGGAGAAGAGGGTTGCATTGACAGTCCAACACGCTGGGCAGCACTTTGAACACATTTTATAAGTGGTCATAAACTTGTAAATAACTCATGAAAGAATAAAGTTATATTAACCCCTTCGCGCTCAGCACCCGGGCGCGTGTTTAAAGATGGCGCCTGCTCCTCAACGGAGCAGGCGTCATGGCCGCGGGTGAACTGCTGATTTATACAATACATATTAGATATTTATACAATACTATACATATTAGGTATCGCTGGATTCGTACTAACCAGTAGAATTAAAGTAACTGGTCAGTTTTAATGAACATCGAACGCCGTAAAACTGTAGCGAAATTGCGTTTTTTTGCAATTTCACCCAGTTTGGAATTTTTTTCCCCGCTTCCCATTACACCATATGCAATATTAAATGGTGGCGTTGGAAAGTACAACTTGTCCCGCAAAAAACAAGCCCTCATACAGTTATGTGAACAGAAAAATAAAAAAGTTATGGCTCTATGAAGGCCGGGAGCGCAAAACGAAAACGGAAAAAAAACAAAAAACTCCGGGGGTGAAAGGGTTAAAACCAATCACACCATTGTTTTTCTTGTGAAATTCTCAATAAGTCACATGACCCTCTTCCCATTGAAAAAACTAAAGTTGGATCCAAAATGGCCGACTTCAAAATACCCGCCATGGTCACCACCCATCTTGAAAAGTTTTCCCCCTCCCATATACTAATGTGCCACAAACAGGAAGTTAATATCACCAACCATTCCCATTTTATTTAGGTGTATCCATATAAATGGCCCACCCTGTATATATCGCCAAAATATTCTGTAGCACTTTATGAGAGATAATCCAGAATTATTCCTTCATGGGAATGCGAGTGTTTGCTAAAATAGACATGTTATCAGATCTGACATGTGCTCTCTACTTGGGAGTTCCAGCTCTGTCCAATGGATTCTCTACTTATGACAATGAAGGGTAACACCCTGGGAAGGGGCCTTCTAGCATTCTTACAACACTTGGGGGATACTTCTGCATATATAATTTTTATTTTCGCATAAAGGTAAAATATGCAGATTGCTTCTCTGGTGATACCTGTTACGTGTTGCAGTAATAGCGAATATCACTAGAGAGTAATATGTAATATATTTCTGACAGATGGAGGTTTCTCTCACTGACTATTGCCATAAACAATAGTTTTCAATTAGTTTTAGAAAACGGATCAGTATGACAAACCAGGACAAACTGGACTCCAGCAGAGGACTACACAGTTCAGGAGTGGCAGAAATAAGTGTAGGGGATGGGTTGTCCTGACTTTGTGGTTATTTGTTTATCCATAAGGGTTCAGTCATTACACTAGTCACACTGCATTATTTTGGCTGCATTTGGCACACAACGTGAGCAACGTTTTGTTATATAAAACAACACAAATAGTGCAGCAGTTACAGTACAGACCAAAAGTTTGGACACACCTTCTCATTCAAAGAGTTTTCTGTATTTTCATGACTATGAAAATTGTAGATTCATACTGAAGGCATCAAAACTATGAATTAACACATGTGGAATTATATACTTAAAGGGAACCTGTCATCGCTGAAACACCCCCTGAACTAGAGTAAGCGGTGTATAGTGTAAGTGATGCTGAATCCGAATATGTAAGTTTTATCTTCATACTCACTTCCATTCCGACGCTGTGCTCCCACAAACCATCAGTAAAATGCATTGAGAGGACTCTTCTTTGGGTCCTCTCCATTATGTGAGTGAGCACTGGAGTCCACTAAGTGCATTTTGCTGCAGGTTTGTGGGAGCACAGCGTCGGCATGGAAGTGAGTATGAAGATAAAACTTACATATTCGGATTCAGCATCACTTACACTATACAACGCTTACTCTAGTTCAGAGGGTGTCTTGGAGATGACAGGTTCCCTTTAACAAAAAAGTGTGAAACAACTGACAATATGTCTTATATTCTAGGTTTTTCAAAGTAGCCACCTTTTGCTTTGATTACTGCTTTGCACACTCTTGGCATTCTCTTGATGAGCTTCAAGAGGTAGTCACCTGAAATGGTATTCCAACAGTCTTGAAGGAGTTCCCAGAGATGCTTAGCACTTGTTGGCCCTTTTCCCTTCACTCTGCGGTCCAGCTCACCCCAAACCATCTTGATTGGGTTCAGGTCTGGTGACTGTGGAGGCCAGGTCATCTGGCGTAGCACCCCATCACTCTCCTTCTTGGTCAAATAGCCCTTACACAGCCTGGAGGTGTGTTTGGGGTCATTGGCCTGTTGATAAATAAATGATGGTCCAACTAAACGCAAACCGGATGGAATAGCATGCCGCTGCAAGATGCTGTGGTAGCCATGCTGGTTCAGTATGCCTTCAATTTTGAATAAATCCCCAACAGTGTCACCAGCAAAGCACCCCCACACCATCACACCTCCTCCTCCAAGCTTCACGGTGGGAACCAGGCATGAGTCCATCCGTTAACCTTTTCTGCGTCGCACAAAGACACGTTGGTTGGAACCAAAGATCTCAAATTTGGACTCATCAGACCAAAGCACAGATTTCCACTGGTCTAATGTCCATTCCTTGTGTTCTTTAGCCCAAACAAGTCTCTTCTGCTTGTTGCCTGTCCTTAGCAGCGGTTTCCTAGCAGATGTTTTACCATGAAGGCCTGCTGCACACAGTCTCCTCTTAACAGTTGTTGTAGAGATGTGTCTGCTGCTAGAACTCTGTGTGGCATTCACCTGGTCTCTAATCTGAGCTGCTGTTAACTTGCGATTTCTGAGGCTGGTGACTCGGATGAACTTATCCTCCGCAGCAGAGGTGACTCTTGGTCTTCCTTTCCTGGGGCGGTCTTCATGTGAGCCAGTTTCTTTGTAGCGCTTGATGGTTTTTGCGACTGCACTTGGGGACACTTTCAAAGTTTTCCCAATTTTTCGGACTGACTGACCTTCATTTCTTAAAGTAATGATGGCCACTTGTTTTTCTTTACTTAGCTGCTTTTTTCTTGCCATAATACAAATTCTAACAGTCTATTCAGTAGGACTATCGGCTGTGTATCCACCTGACTTCTGCCCAACACAACTCATGGTCCCAACCCCATTTATAAGGCAAGAAATTCCACTTATTAAACCTGACAGGGCACACCTGTGAAGTGAAAACCATTTCAGGTGACTACCTCTTGAAGCTCATCAAGAGAATGCCAAGAGTGTGCAAAGCAGTAATCAAAGCAAAAGGTGGCTACTTTGAAGAACCTAGAATATAAGACATATTTTCAGTTGTTTCACACTTTTTTGTTAAGTATATAATTCCACATGTGTTAATTCATAGTTTTGATGCCTTCAGTGTGAATCTACAATGTTCATAGTCATGAAAATACAGAAAACTCTTTGAATGAGAAGATGTGTCCAAACTTTTGGTCTGTACTGTATATCCAGTCCCCATCTGTAAGAATGCACAATGAAGTGGATTGATTACTTGTGTATATATTTATACATTTCCATAACAGAGGAACCAGACAATACAGATTTTTAGGTAAATGCTGCAGAATGTGTATTTTAAATATTAATTATATATACTGTACCATAAATATTATTAAATCTCATGGGTCCTTTAGTAATGAATGTCTGCTAGATGCTGACTCCCTACAAGAGCAGTGATGTTTCATTCTTACCATCCTCTGCTTCCACCTAGTGGCAAACATGTCTAACTGCATTGTCAAAACTCTACAGAGTACGGCATTATGCACACTAACGTGTGCCGGCCGTTCAGTGCATTTAGCACAGGCACCATCCTTGCAGCTGCCACAGACGGATCCAGGCCCATTTAACTTGAATGGGTCCGTGATCCATCCGCACCACAGATGGAAATTTTTCCCTGAACCAGAAAATTTAAATTTAAGGAGGAAGTGAGTTTACAAAGTACAGGATGAGCGCTATCAGGGCACTGACGACAGGGCACAACGGTGGTGGTGTGCGCTGGACATGTGCCCTGGGCTCAGCATTCTGGAGAAGGGGGGACAAGCCACTCTATCTTGACCTGAGAATGTATATATGGAGCAATGGTAGCATATGGAATCATTGCCTTAGATGAAGGAAAGTGACTTTCTCTGTAATATTCTTCCAGCATCCAATTAAAAAAGAGTAAAATGGTCTTCTAATCGCCACTTCTCAATGCTTTAATCTGGATGTGGCTATTTTTTCAATGGTCGTGCAAGGTGAGGTTCTAAGTGTGTTTTACTGTAATATGCATCCATTTCATAGACCCTGAGATATGTATGGTCTGTTATGTCCATTGCTATGCTGCCACTTAGTGTCCATGTAGTGTTATGGCTTTGTGTAGATGCAGCAGGATCTTATGGTTGCATCCCACTCCTGTGAAGACCAAGAGATAGAATGAGAGCAGAGCCAATATCAGCAAGTGTAGAGAGTTCAGAGACAGAGAAAATTGGAGTCTGCTCCATGTGGTGGAACATTCTGGCTGCAGGCCTCTACAAGAGAAGCAGAGAGGATGAGAGTAGTTGTACTTATGGTAGAAGTTCTCACTATGTCATTCTTTCGGCCGTACAATAATAGGATGGGTGCAGCTTTTCTTCCTTCATGGCCCATCCTGGTTTTGGGTCTCCCTTTCCAGCTTGCAGACATGGCTTCCTTGGTCACCAGCTGTTTCTTCCCAGAGATCATTCATCTGGTACCATTGGCATCTTTTCCTCTCTTGCCAGAAGTCCCATCCACAGGCTGAGGTCTCCTTCTTGCCGACACTGCATCTCGCTGCTCGTAGGGTGTGTGTGTGCATGCTCTGTCCAGCTCTTAAAGGGCCAGCCCATACGCCCCCTTCCTCCTCAGCTTATGGTTGGCCATTAGCGTTGAGCGAAGCGAAGCAGAATTCGGTCCGAAGTTTAGGAAAACTTTGATTCACAATGAATCTGAATTTCCTGATGCTTCGAGTTAAGGAATCAGTTTTTCCAAAAATGGTGGCTGCATATGTTTCAAAGTGAAAATGAGAAGCCAGGGCATGTGAGATCACCTATAATGTTGTGCAGCCAGCTAATCCGCAGATCCATCCCCTGTGATTTCACATCCCTATAAACCCTCATCCTGTGCAGTCTCCTCCATTGTTCTGTGAGCTGAGCATAGAGAGAGATGTGTCAAGCGCTCATGTTCTAGGGACAGTGTTGCTGAAAATGATTAATAGAAGAATATTGGAGAGGAGGATTGCAGGGAGAGTGCAGGGAGAGTAGAGGGAGACTGCAGGGAGACTTATGCTGCATCAGTTTTATTTAATGATGCCTACATTTACTTATTCCTACATCTGCCAAATGTAATTCAATACCAATAAGATGGAAGCCTTTATTATTTCAGTGCCAGTGTGACAAACAATACCATCCAGTCTGCACCCCTTAGGGGGGCCAGGTATTAGTGATGATCATCCTCATCTTTTGCTGGCTTTACTTCTTCCAAATCATCCTTCAAAGTCTCCATGTCCTAGAAAAGTCAACAGGATGCAGAGACATATTCTCATTGATATTAGATGATGTGGAAAAGGAGGAAAAGCAGATGGCAGAAGAAGGGCTCCCACCTGTAGGGCAGGAGAGCTCTGGGGTTGGAGAAGTGAGTAGAGCTGATTAATATTCTGTGTTTATAGGTAAAGATTGCAGGCAAGAATAGCAATAATATGCATATTGTCACCCCACCTAACCAGCCAAACCCCATACCAGCAACAGCCCCTGTTCAAAGGTGATTTAAATGTGCTGTGCGGTCATTAACAATGAAGACCATCTATACAGTGCTTTCTTCATTATTACATGAAAGGCAGCTGCGGACAGTTCTTCACCGCAGAATGGCCGCAAACTCGCCCGTAGCACAGCCACTCCGTGTGGTCGTGCCCTAAGGCAGAGTGGCTTGGGTATACATGATTTATAGCGATTCATGATGAATTAATTTGGAATGAATCAAACTTCTTGGCTATCTTTGACGAAGTTGCCAAATTGAATTGTACAAAACTTTGCTCAACTCTACTAGCCATCTTAGTGTATTTAAGGTACCTTTCCCGATGGACAGGTGCTTGAACAATATGCTCTAGTTTGCTAGTTTCCTGCAAAGGTGTGCCATGTGTTAGTTTGCCAGTTTTATGTATCAACTTCTGCCTGACTTCTGGCTTTTACCTCTCACTGCCTGACCTACCTTTTGCCTGATCTCAATACTGACCCTGAGCTGCCCATCCTGTGCGTTGTCTATATTGTAGTAGCGGAGTGGTGTCATTACAACTGTTCCACGCCATTAACCTGAATAGGACGAGCATTTGTAATTACACTGCTCTGCCTCTACAAAGGAGGCAACACAAATGTAGTTGTAAAGAGGAAGCACTTGAGTGCTGCAATTCCTTCAAACAGATGATCGGCGGGGGATCCCTACCAATCTGATATTGATGACCTAGCCCAGTGGTGGTGAACCTGTGACACAGGTGCCAGAGGCGAGACTCTGAGCCCTCTCTGTGGATACCCACACCCTGGGAAAAGTCTATTGTGTACCAATATGCCACTTTTCCTGCCATTCATCAGCGCAGGGCACACTATGAACAGCACAGGCAGCGCACTGAATGTAGGCAGGTTATTATAGCTAAATGATAAAGTATATGGAGGATATACATTATTGGACTGTAGTATTCAGGGTAAATTGTCGTGTTGGCACTTTGCAATAAATAAGTGGGTTTTGGGCTGCATTTTGGGCACTCGGCCTCTAAAAGGTTCACCATCCCTGACCAACCCGAGGATAAGTTATCAGCATCATGATACCGGACAACGCCTTTAAAGTTGAACATTGTGTTAGTATATAGTCACTTGACCTTGTTTCCACTCAACTATGCATGACAACAGAGGAACTGGGGTGCAGAAAAATGACAACAGGTGTTCTGGTCTGATGAGTCAAAACTTGAAATATTTGACTGTAACAGAAGGCAATTTGTTCGCCGAAGGGCTGGAAAGAAGTGCAATACTAAGTGTCTGCCATCAACAGCAAAGCATGGTGGAGGTTCCTTGTAGGTTTACACCATGTTCCAAATTATTATGCAAATGATATTTATCTCTGATTTTCCTAAATGGTCGGTGCAAATGACAGTCAGTATAATAAAAGTCATCATCCGTTAGAGTATACATCGAATTTTATTGAACAAACCTCCCAATGATAACAGTATATTCTTCAAAAATTAAAAAAACTCAAAATGAAACTCCAAATTATTATACACAGTAGAGTTTCTAAACATTTTATATGTTTTTAAGAACTGAAAATGCTCATGTCTGGAATTTGCAGCATTAGGAGGTCACATTCACTGAAATAAAAAGCTATAAAGCTATTTAAATCCCAAACATCCTAACAGGCCAAGTTACATGTTAACATAGGAACCCTTCTTTGATATCACCTTCACAATTCTTGCATCCATTGAACTTGTGAGTTTTTGGAGAGTTTCTGCTTGAATTTCTTTGCATGATGTCAGAATAGCCTCCCAGAGCTGCTGTTTTGATGTGAACTGCCTCCCACCCTCATAGATCTTTTGCTTGATGATACTCTAAAGGTTCTCTATAGGGTTGAGGTCAGGGGAAGATGTTGGCCACACCATGAGTTTATATTCTTTTATGCCCATAGCAGCCAATGACACAGAGGTATTCCTTGCAGCATAGGATGGTGCATTGTCATGCATGAAGATGATTTTGCTCCTGAAGGCATGTTTCTGCTTTGCAGAGGTCATTTTCACACCTTCAGGAACCCTAAAGGGGCCTACCAGTTCTCTCCCCATGATTCTGGCCCAAAACATGACTCCTCCACCTCCTTGCTGACGTCGCAGCCTTGTTGGGACATGTTGGCCATCCACCAACCATCCACTACTCCATCCATCTGGACCATCCAGGGTTGCACGACACTCATTAGTAAACAAGACGGTTTGAAAATTAGTTTTTATGTATGTCTGGGCCCACTGCAACCGTTTCTGCTTGTGAGCACTGGTTAGGGGTGGCCAAAGAGTAGGTTTATGCACCACAGCAAGCCTTTGAAGGATCCTCCACCTTGAGGTTCGAGGGACTCCAGAGGCACCAGCAGCTTCAAATATCTGTTTGCTGGTTTGTAATGGCTTTTTAGCAGCTGCTCTCTTAATCCGATGAACTTGCCTGGCAAAAACCTTCTTCATTCTGCCTTTATCAGCACAAACACGTCTGTGCTCTGAATCAGCCACAAATCTCTTCACAGTACGATGATCATGCTTAAGTTTTCGTGAAATATCTAATGTATTCATCCCTTGTCCAAGGCATTGCACTATTTGATGCTTTTCGGCAGCAGAGAGATCCTTTTTCTTTCCCATTTTACTTGAAAACAGTGGCCTGCTTAATATTGTGGAACAATTGGGCTCACCTGGCAAACTAATTATCACAGGTATCTGAGATTGATTTAAGTGATCCAAAGAGCCCTGAGACACAATACCATAAATGAGTTTAATTGAAAAACAAAAAATGTAATCTTTATGACACTTAAATCCAATTTGCATAATAATTTGGAACATGGTGTAGACTGTATTTCAGCAGATGGAATTGAGGAAAGCAGGGGTCGTCCGAAAGACGACAAAAGAATTGCAAGCTGCACTGAGGACTTCTTGTAAAATATGTTTATTAAAACAAATAAAACAATAAAATGGACATGCTACAAGTTTCAACAGTAATCCGCCATATTCTTCAGGCATAATACATTGGGCAGGTGCATGGTATATATACACAATTGGAACTGGCAGTAGTAGACAAATTATACTTGAAGTACACAAAGTTAATAGATTACAGGTGTGTAACTACCATAGTGGCAGACCATGCAACTGCTATGGGGCCCAGGGCAAGAAGGGGCCCAGTCTTAGTTGGGATTATCTCCTCTTCTACTGGAGGTGAAAACCTGGTCAGGAACCCTCTAAAGGAACAACTTTTAGCAAATGAGGCAGTGGAAAAAATGGCCCAAGGGTCATTGAAAGGGGTTTAGGTGGAAACCCTTCTGTCCTGTGTGGGGACCTGGTTTTATCCTTGCTATGGGGCCCTTACTTCTCTATGTACGCAACTGATAAATACGTACATGACGGGAAAAAAATAACCAACATATTATAAGATGATCATATAGAACTCTGCAACAGAAATTATGTGAAGGGAATAATTAAGAATAAAAATATAGGGAGTGATTTATCAAAACTGATGTAAAAGAAAACTGGCTTAGATGCCATTAGCAACCAATCAGATTCCACCTTGAATTTTCCAAAGGAGCCCTGAAAAATGAAAGGTGGAATCTGATTGGTTGCTATGAGCAGTTAAGCCAGTTTTCCTTTACACTAGTTTTGATGACTCTCCCCCATAGTGTAAAAAGACCAGGTGAAGCTGTATCATTCCCTTGACTGCTGCCTATTTTTGAGTCTTCTTTGTCTCCTCTCACCAGTCCATCGTCAATCCTTCTTCTTGGTATTTAGGGATACCCTTTCAATGGAAATGAGCTCTGCTCATTTTTCCCCTCTAGTGTATATTGGTCACTATGACAACTAGGGTGACGTCACTTCCTTCACCAGGTCTTTTTGCACTGTATTTTTTATCATTATTTGTTTCCTTCACGTAATTTCTTTTTGACCATCTTATATTATGTTGTCATGTACTTCTTGTTCCAATTGTGTATATATACCATGTACCTGCCCAGTGTTTTATGCCTGAAGAAGACCGCGGATCGTTGCTGAAATGCGGAGCATGTCTGTTTTATTGTTTTATTTGTTTTACTAAACATTATTTTTAGAGATTAACGAATTATTCAAAAATTTGATGTGGCTGAATTTTACAAAAATATTCACTTCGTGATTAATTACTTTGTCACAAAGCGTATTTCTTTGTAAGTAGAGGACAATTGTGCTGCTCCTCATTATACCCCTCAGGTAAGTATGATTTTTTTTTTTAAATTTGCACTCTGTTATTTATATCAGATGCCATGATCATGTATGAACGTGGCATCTGATATAAATAGCAGAGTGTAAATTAAAAATAAAAATAAAAATCATACTTACCTGATCCATTTGCTCGTGATGAGCTAGCTGCCGCCATCTTGCTTGATGATCTGGAGTTAAATCCCATGCATTACTGCGCACGGGAGTTCGTGAGAGCTCTTTAAGCAAGATGGCAATGGCAGGCCCATCGCAAGCAATTGGATAAGGCAAGTATATATGTTAAATCGATTCACTACCACGGAGCACGAGGAAATTCAGCTTCGCGGCAAATTGAATTTATCCTTCATTTATCACTTTATGGACTTCGATTCGCTCAACACTAATGCCAAACAATATTTAAGATGCATTCTTTTTTTCAAAGTGTGTTGAAGACGCTGGTCTCACCAAATTCAGGGCATACCCTTGGGCATGCATAAATGTAAGGGAGAGTTCACATCTCTGTTTAATTTTCCGATATTTTGATCGGTCAGAGGAAGAGAAAAAAACTGGATCCTGTAAAAATGGATCCTGTTGCATCATTTATGCATAGGATCCTGTTTTTTTATTGTTCTTCTGACGGATCAGAACTGAAAATAAAACGGTGATCTGAACTCCCCATAACTTGAAGCTCCTTGGCCACAGCGTAAAATTATATACAGTTTATTAGTGAATATTAATTAGCAGAGTAAAGTACATATGAATTTCAGGAAAAAAATTGATTCGCCGTGAAGCTGAATTTCCTGGTGCTTAGTGGTAACGAATAGATTTCCCCTGAAATTGCAGTAAAAATAAAAAAAAATCATACTCATCTCATCCATTTGAGCATGAAGAGGCCACAGTAGCCATCTTGCTTGAAGATCCCATGCAAAAACGTATGTGCAGTGCAAGATTTCGCACTGGATATTCAAGCAAGATATCCACGGCGGTGCAATAGCTTACTTACAAAAAAATGTGAAATTCAGCAAAGCAGCCAAATAGAATTTTTAAAATATTTGCTTATCTCTATTTGACATTAGCTTAGCACTGCTACTCATTATTAGACATGCAATGACAATACCAACCACTAGATGTCACCCTAAACCTAGACAAAGTTGTTCTTTGTATCTGGCAGAGATTAATTTAATATGATTGTTTCATCTTGTGTATGTATTGTCCTCTCTGGAGCTTTAAAAATAATGAATCCGAAAAATAATGAATAATGAAGAAGGCAATAAAACAGAATTTTCATCAGAAATGTTATGATTAGAGATGAGTGAGCACTAAAATGCTCAGGTGCTCGTTATTCGAATCGAATTTTTCCCGATGCTCGGGTGCTCGTTTCGAATAACAAACCCCATTGAAGTCAATGGGAGACTTGAGCATTTTTTGCAGGGGACTGGGGCTCTGCATAGGGAAGGTTGGGTGAAAACCTGGAAACCTCAGAAAATGATGGAAACACCACGGAAATGGACAGGAAACAGCAGGGGTAGCATGCATGGATGCCTCTGAGGCTGCCTAATCGTACCATTATGCCAAATTCTGGGCAACAGCCTGGTGGTGACCCTCAAGGCAATTGTGCTGACCCAGACCAAGATGGGCAAGGCACATGTGCTGGCACATGTTAGGAAAGCACCTAACTAGGTGCAACGAAGGTCCATCACCGCCTGCAGGTGACACCACTGCTCATGCTGGCACTGCTGTGCTATCCCCCGCCCCACGACGCAGGCATAAGCCTGACACAGCATGGTGACAGCGTAGTGACACCAACAAGTGACCAAGTTAGATTGAGGTAGCAGGTGAACCACCCAAAAATGTAGCCTGACACAGCATGGCAGTGAACCCATAGTGACCAAGTTAGACTCAGGTGGCAGGTGAAGCACCCAAAAATTTAGCCTGACACAGCATGGCAGTGACACCACCAATGCCTTGGTCAGACTGAGATTGCAGTCAAATGTCTGTAGGTGAGCCTCCCAAAAATTTGTTTTGGAGTGTCTGTAGTTGACCCTCCTGTAAAATATTTTTTTTGTTTTTCCTGTTATTAGTTTATGTACAACCCATGGCTGGCATGGTGGGAATATATAGGTTTGCTTCACAGACGGTCCACTGCACCGTTACATTTTCTTCATCATTGCCAATTACTTTTTCACCAACTGTTGTCTGGCAATGATAAAGGGGAAGGTGAATCCACTGCCGAAGAAAAGTGTCATCCTCCTACAAGTCTCCACTTGTTCTCAATTGAAAAGAGGATGTTCTTGCCGTGGCCTTCCTCATAGTGGCCGCTTCTGTGGACGACAGAGGTGGTGTACCTACGGACAGCCTGACCGAACATGATGGCAGACGGGGAGACACTCCCTCATGTAAAATTGTTTTTTGAGTGTCTGTATTTGACGCTACTAAAAAATTTATTGGAGAGAGGGCCTGTAGGTGGCCCTCCGTAAACATTGTTTGTATAGAGCGCCAGTTGGCCCTCAGAAACATTGCCTGTTGGCTCAGCGTTTCTGTGCGAAGAGGAGGAGGGGTTGGAGGAAGAGGCATAATAAGTCTGAGAAACCGTGACTGAGGTAGGCCCCGCAATCCTTGGTGTGGGCATTACATGAGTGGCCCCAGGGTCAGACTCGATCCCAGCCTCTACCAAGTTAACCCAATGTGCCGTCAGGGAGATATAGTGTCCCTGCCCGGCAGCACTTGTCCACGTGTCCGTGGTTAGGTGGACCTCATCACTAACCACGTTGGTCAGGGCACGGATGATGTTCTCTGACACGTGCTGGTGTAGGGCTGGGACGGCACATCGGGAAAAATAGTGGCGGCTGGGGAACAAGTACCGAGGGACAGCCACCGCCATCATGTTGCGGAAAGCCTCAGTCTCTATCAGTCTATAGGGCAGCATCTCCAGGCTCAACAATTTGGAGATGTGGACGTTTAGGGCTTGGGCATGTGGGTGGCTGGAATTGTATTTGCGCTTGCGCTCAAATGTCTGCTGCAAAGACAGCTGAACACTGCGCTGGGACACATTGGTGGAGGTTGTGGAGGATTTTTGCAGGTGAATGGGTGGTTGTAGGGCGGGAGGCGCTCGTGCCGGGGTCCTGGGCGGGGGGTGGACTCGCCGAGCCAGCATGTGACACAGGGGAAGGGGCAGTGGTGTGACCCGCAGGAGGTGAACGGCCTTGGTTCCACTGAGTCGGGTGTTTAGCACTCATATGCCTGCGCATGCTGGTAGTGGTTAGGCTGGTAGTGGTGGCTCCTCCTGATCTTGGTGTGACACAGGTTGTACACCACAGTCCGTCGGTCATTCTCAGTTTCTTTAAAAAACCTCCAGACTTGCGAACATCTAGGCCTCGGCACGGGAACTTGACTCCGTGAAACAGTTGCTGATCTACCTGCTCTGGCCCTGCTTCTCCCTCTGGCCACCCCACTGCCTCTTCCAACCTGTTCTGGTGCTGCACTTGCCTCCGCTTCAGAAGCACTGTCTTAAGTTGGATTACCAACCCAGCTCGGGTCAGTCACCTCATCATCCACCAGCTCTTCCTCCGATTCCTCACTCTGCTCCCCCCTCCGACTTACTGCCCTAACAACAACATCACTGTCTGACAACTGTGTCTCATCATCATCATCCGACACCTCTTCACGCACTACTTGCACTAAGTCTACACTCTCATCACCCACAGGCTGTGAAAGTTCTAAATTTTGGGCATCGGGACAGAGCAACTGCTCAGGTTGCTCTTGAGCAGTGGTTTGTGTCTCTGGGTAGGGTCCTGAAAAGAGTTCCTGTGAGTATGCCTGATCTGAATTCATACTTTCCGTGGGGGGGGGGCAGGCTGGGGTGAAGGAGGTTGAGCTGGAGGAGACAGAGGTCTACTCCCTTGGCTAGCGTGGGTGGACTGCGTGGAAGACTGGGTGGTGGATAAATTACTGGACGCATTGTCCGCTATCCACGTCATCACCTGTTCACACTGTTGTGGTTTCAATAGTGGCGTACCACGTGACCCAGTAAGTTGCGAGATGAAGCTAGGGAGTGAAACTCTGTGGCGTTCCACTGCTCCCTCATCAGCATGTACAGTGTCATCCTGCCCAGGACCACGGCCTCTGCCCCCTACACTACTTGAACGCCCTCGTCCTTGACCCTTAGCCCTTGGGTTCAACATTTTGTATATTCACCAAACTGTCGAGTTAATATCTGAGGCCAAAACCGTATTCAGTAGACAGTAGAATTACTATCTGAGGCAAAAAAATGTAGTCTTTAGACTCCAGCTATTGCACCGCAAACCACTCAATTTTGCACTGGACTGTAGTTTATATAACTGAGAATAAAAACGTACTCTCTAGACTGTGGCTAGTGTATCGCACACCTCACAATTGTTCACTGGACTGTAGTTTATATAATTGAGTGAAAAAAATTATTCTCTAGACTGCGGCTAGTGTATCACACACCTCACAATTGTTCACTGGACTGTAGTTTATATAATTGAGTGAAAAAATTATTCTCTAGACTGCGGCTAGTGTATCGCACACCTCACAATTGTTCACTGGACTGTAGTTTATATAATTGAGTGAAAAAAAATTATTCTCTAGACTGCGGCTAGTGTATCGCACACCTTACAATTGTTCACTGGACTGTAGTTTATATAACTGAGTGCAAAAAATTATTCTCTAGACTGCGACTAGTGTATCGCACACCTCACAATTGTTCACTGGACTGTAGTTTATATAATTGAGTGAAAAAAATTATTTTCTAGACTGCGGCTAGTGTATCGCACACCTCACAATTGTTCACTGGACTGTAGTTTATATAATTCAGTGAAAAACATTATTCTCAAGACTGCGGCTAGTGTATCACACACCTCACAATTGTTCACTGGACTGTAGTTTATATAATTGAGTGAAAAAACTTATTTTATGGACTGATGCTGCTGGGAGGACTTTGGGCAATTTCATTGGGGTCTGTGTGGACCATGTGCTTTCCCCTTTCTGCCACCAGTGCACAGTGTGCAGCCAAGATGGCGGTAGCTGCACTACAAGTCACAGCCAGCGGCTGAGAGGACAAAAAAATGTCGTTGTAGCCCTTAGAAGGAGCGTTGGGTTCTTTGTGGATGATTCCTGCCTAACCAGATTCTAATTTCACGCCCTAACAGTGTGCAGCCAAGATGGCGGTAGCTGCACTGCAAGTCCCAGCCAGCAGCCAGGAGGAGACCAAAAAAAAAAAAAAAACGTGCTTGTAGCCCTTAGAAGGGCTGTTGGCTTCTTTGTGGGTGATTCCTGCCTAACCAACAACTAAATTCAGGCCCTAACACTCTCCCTGACAGACAGCAGCTCTATCCCTAATCTCATGCAGACGGCGTATGACGCGAGCAGCGCGGGACCAGATTCTTATATTCCCAGGTCATCTGATAAGGCCAGCCAATCCCTGCTATCGACTTGTAGGGGCCCCACGTGATGCTAGGAGGTACCAAAGACTCTCCTGCATGTTGATTGGCTGAAAAAAGGCGGCTAACATGCAGGAAGAGGAAGTTGCCATTTCCTCGAGGATCGCGATATGCTCGTCCGAGTAGTGAGCATATGCGAATACCCTAATGCTCGAACGAGCACCAAGCTCGGACGAGCATGTTCGCTCATCTCTAGTTATGATTGAATGTTACGTTACGATATCAATGATGTACAGGGTAATTAAGGCTATTTGTAAATGGTACAGATGAAGTAAGGGTTAACTTGGCACTTAACACATTAAAACACAGTTGCATCAAACTTTAAACTGACACAACCCAAGAAGAGCCACTGAAAAAGTCAAATAAAAGTTTGCTGCAACTGTGTATTTAGTATGTTATGTGTCAGGTTAACTGTAGGCCGCGGCCTAGCCTCGTGCGTATGACGCATTCGCGCGTCAATGGTACGCTAAGTATTTGTACGCACTTTTGTGCGCTAATGCTTACATATTATGTACTTTTAACTACGCTGACTGTACGTACGTAATTTACGCAGGAATGTTCGCAAAACAACTATTGTTTGTTTTTTTACGTAGATTCGACAAATAAGTTCGTTTAAATACGAATCTTGTCAGAAATTCGGCGAATATTCGGCAAATAAAATTTTGAATGATTCGCTCATCTCTTCTAGTGTTGGCCTCAGAGTCATCTACACTTTCCAACATTCAAATCTGTAAGCAATAAATCTTCCTGTGTCCCTCTCCAACAGGGATCCTCATGCAAGTCTTTCTTTACCCTTCAATACCGTAGTGGAGAAAGCAACTTGGGTGGTCTCTATGCACCCCTCAGCAAACACTATGTACAAATTAACTCCTTCAGAACTGGGCATGTTTTGATCTTTAAGACTTTTCATTTTTGTGTCACCACAATCCAAGATCCATATTTATTTTTAATTTTTCTTTTCATGAAGCAGTAAGAAGGTTTTTGCCAGATCACTTGTACTTTTTCAATGGTACCATTTTGGAGCTCATAGAAACTATTGATTAACTTTTATTAACTATTTCTGGGAGGGATGGAATAAAAATGATCATTATGATTCCAGTGATACCACATATGTCTTTTTTTTTTCTTAAACATGATTGAAAACTAAATGAATCCTCTCCTGCTATGGATCTTTTTAAATGCTAACACATTTTGTTTTAATTAAACTATACTTAATTTATTTTTTGTTCCACTAGGGAACTTTAGAACTCAATCAAAGCATAAAATATAACAAAGCATTATTGCCCATCAGATCAGAACATATTAGTTCAACTTTCAAAGGGCAACGAAAATATTGAGTCTACTGATAAATAACTGAATAAATCCATAAGTCAAACAGATCATGTTCATATCTAGCGTGTAAGTATCTGCAAATTGTGGAGATCCAGGAAAATGAACAGAAACAACAATTATACAAGTGAGTAAAACTAAAAATGTTTTGCCCCCCCCCAAAAAAAAATAAACAAATAAAAATGTCAAGAACAGGCTACTATATTATGGCTACTATGTCTTAGAACAGGCTACTATGGTGTGATTGATGGAGGCCCGTCCCACCAGGACCACCGTTGATCAGCAGACAGATGCAGTTTACAGATGCTCCATGGTACTTGTAAAAACACTGAGGGTCTTGCAGCTTATCTGCACTTATCTGCAATAGTGGAGATCACACATTGATGCCCCATGCTAAGTAAGGACAGAGCATAAATATGTATTTTAATAACTTGTTTATGGGCAGGTTCACTCACAACAATTTTTGAAAAACATCACTGAGATGTGATACTGTTTTTTTGATATATGATCAGAAGTGGTTTAGGAAGAAATATAAGTTTTTCCTTTATATTGCATGGAAATTTGTCCCCAAAGCAGTGGCCCTTTTTTTTTTTTTTAAAAAAAAGCTGTATTTGAGGCCAACTTACCATATTTTTCGCCCCATAAGATGCACTTTTCCCCCAAAAAAATAGGGGAAAAATGCTTGTGCGTCTTATGGGGTGAATTCTAATGAGCGCTTCCATTATGGAAGCGCTCATTAGCACCGGAGGACCAGGAAGTGGTGAAGACTCTGTACTTACCGCTTCCTGGTCCTCCTTTTAGCTGTGTTGTGCTGCGCACAGCGTGAGGGCGCTCTTTGACCTCACGCTGTGCGCGCCGGGTCACAGCAGAGCTGCAGCAGGAAGAAGACAGAGCGCAGGCGGAGGAGCGGTGGCGTCCAGGAGCAGGAGAGGTAAGTGGCTTTTTTATTTTAACTGAGGCATGCTGGGAGCTGATGGGGGCTAATAAGAGGCATGGGGAATCATACGGGGCTAATAAGAGGCATGGGGAATCATATGGAGGCTAATAAGAGGCATGGGGAATCATATGGGGTCTAATAAGAGGCATGGGGAATCATATGGGGTCTAATAAGAGGCATGGGGAATCATATGGGGGCTGATAAGAGGCATGGGGAATCATATGGGGGCTAATAAGAGGCATGGGGAATCATATGGGGGCAAATAATAGGCATGAGGCATCATATGGGGGTTGAAAACGCATGGGGTATCATATGGGGGCTGAATACAGGCATGGGGAATCATATGAGGGCTGAATACAGGCATGGAGCTGATATGGGGGCTAATTACAGGCGAGGGGGGCTAATTATAGGCATTGAGGCTCATATGGGGGCTAAAGAGAGGCATGGGGCTCTTATCTGGTGTCTGATTGGGGGTCATTCACATTGGGGTCTGAGCTGAGGTCTGATTGGGGGTCTGATCTGAGGTCTTATTCGGGTCTTATTAACATTGGGGGTCTAATTGCAGCTGTGAGCTGAGGTCTGATTAACATTGGGGGTCTGATTGGGGCTGTGAGCTGAGGTCTAATGAAAAATATTTTTTTCTTATTGTCCTCCTCTAAAACCTAGGTGCGTCTTATGGGCTGGAGCATCTTATAGGGCGAAAAATACGGTAAGTCATACACATCCTGATTTTCTGGTCCAATGTGGCAAGTCAGGAGGAGAACCCTGAGATTTTAAAGTAAATCTGTCACCAGTGACATCCCTGTTTGCAAAGACAAATAGCTGTTCCTTTTTGTGGCCAACCCCCCCCCCTCGCAGCTCTGCCACTCACTCGCCATATCAATCAATGCAGTAAAGGAGGAGCTGGCCACAGATAGGAGTGGTCCTTGGGTGCAACAAGAGCAAGCCCTTGAGCCCTAACTCAAGAATAAAATCAAAAGAAAGTTTTAATCGAGTGAACTACAGCTAGGAGTCTATGCACAGCTGGATAGGGATGTCGCTGGTGATCCTTTAAAACTTTCCAATATAAACCTGATTGATACTATACAACCAGGTTTTCCAACAAGATTAAATCTGTCAGCAGACTTGTCCCTATGAAACTGGCTGACCTGTTACATGTGCGATTAGCAGCTGAAGGCTTCTGTGTTAGTCTCATTTTCAAATGAGTCGACCTTTCTGAGACAGGTGCCTTTACTTGTTACACCTAGACGCTCAGCTCTTTCTGCAACTGCTGCACCCTCTCCACTTTGATTGCCAGGACATGATCAAGTTTACACTGCCTGGATTTGTCAATGAAAGTGCAGAGGGTGTGGCAGTTGGAAAGAGTGCAGAGCCTCTAGTAGTAATGGCAGCGCCCGCGTTTCTCCTAGAGGCTGATCTGCAGATATCAAAACATCATTTTTCTCAGCAATGAGGACACATATGAACATGGGACCAACACAGATCCCTTCAGCTGCCAAGCGCACATGCGGCAGGTCATTCAGAAGAAATAAGAGTATTAAGTGATTATCCCTTAAGGCCCCCACATCCATTAGTGTATTGTTGCTCAAACGTGCCATTTTCAGTGGAACCAGCCCATAGTCTAATACTGTGTGTATTGGCCACTCCCAACAATCCCCTGGCAGATGATGTCAAGGAAGAGAAGGATCAGATAAATTTTATTTTTTCTTTTGATCCTTTTTTTCTCACAAGAGATAGGCCATCACCAGAGGTGTCTAGCAGCGGCTTTCTCCTCTCACATCCTTAAGTACATGCTTGGCCATTGGGAGGTCTTGTTATTGGAGGCATACTGGCATTTTAATATGAACAAAGAATTGGGCACCTGAATTCCAGCATACTGCATCTTTGTTTCCCTCAATGGTCATATACATAATATTGCCAACTTTGTGATCTGCCAATATACACATAATAGAGTATGTAGTTCAACTAGTGAGAGTATCAACAGACAAAAATAAAAGTAAGAGCGAGCTTTAGTTCTGATCTGATAAATGGATGGACTTGATATTATATGTAGTGTTGGAAGATTAAAGGAGTTTTCCTGAAGAAAAATATTGATGACCTCTCCAGAGGACAGGTCATCAATGTCTGATCAGTGAGGATCCAACACCAGGCACCCAAGTGATCAGGTGTTTGAAGACACCACAGTGCTCCATTGAGTGCCACAGCCTCCTCACAGCATATGAAGCATTGTATAGTGACTGTGCTTGCTATTGTAGCCCTGGGTCATTCACTTGAATGAGACTGAGCTGCATCTAGGACATGTGAATGAAGAATGTGACATCACTGGCCTAGAAAGAGGCCAACCTCTTTAAGAACCTGATCAACGGGGGTACTGGGAGTCGCCTAGGCCATGTGATCGATGAATATGACATCACTGTCCTAGGAAGAGGACGCCACCTCTTCAAATAGTTGATCGTGGGGGCACGGGGAATCACCTAGGACATGTGATCGATGTATGCAACATCACTGTTCTAGGAAGAGGCTGTAGCTGATTGTTTGGGGTATGGGTATGAGCCATCTAGGTATGGTGATTGAGGAATGTGGAATCATTGTCCTAGGAAGCCACTTGAAATACAGTAGCTGATTGTTTGGGGTATGGGTATGAATCACCTAGGTCAGGTGTTTGAAGAATGTGACATCATTGTCCTAGGAAGCCTCTTGAAATTTTTATCTGTCAAAATGGGACAACTCCATGGATTTTCCTTAATTTTTTTCTAAAGGGAAATTCCCATCAAGCATTAAACAAAAAAGAGCAATCACTTCACTGATCCCTCATGACTTCCATTTGCATGATGCCCAGGTCCTCCACTGCTCTCTACATGATCTCTCTTGACATTCCCATTTAACCAATCACTAAATGAAGCTGGTCATGAGACCAGCTTGTGATTGGCTGAGTGGTCATTTCCTGTGCATCAAGAGTGCAGAGTTTACACAATTGTTAGCTCATATAAAAGTAATTGGACAACTCCTTTAAGACTACTTTCATTCTTGCGTTGTTGTTTTCCGGCAGACAGTAAAAAACGTTTCCGTTTAGTCCTCATGCATTCTGAATGAAAAGAGACCCGTTCAGGATGCATCAGGATGTCTTCCGCAAGCTGTGGTTTTGTGTCCGGTCATAAAAACGGGAAAAAAGGATCCGGCACTGAAAACAATGTAAGTCAATGGTGACGGGTTCTTTTTTTTTTTAAGAGCCTAAAAAAAATGAATCCCAATTAGAGATGAGCGAACCTGCTCGTAACGAGTGGTTCAATGCTCGGATCCCCTGCGCTCCCCTGCCCGCAGCCATCCGGATCCGTCCTCACCCGACTGTAAGTCAATGGGGACGGATCCGTTTGGTGTCACACACTAGTCACATACCAGTGTGTGACACCAAACGGATCCGTCCCCATTGACTTACAGTCGGGTGAGGACGGATCCGGATGGCTGCGGGCAGGGGAGCGCAGGGGATCCGAGCATTGAACCACTCGTTACGAGCAGGTTCGCTAATCTCTAATCCCAATGTATTTAGTGACGGATCCATTTTTTTCCATTTTGATTTCACACAATGGAACTGATGCATCCTGATGTGTAAAATCAAACCCGGATCAGTTTAACTCCTGTATTAAGATCCTCTGCCGGTTCTCAATACCGGAATTAACAACACAAATGTGAAAGTAGCCTAAGACCCTTAAATGGGTCATCGGAAAAGCACAGTTAAAACCTTTCTAAATGCAAGTATATTGCGGTTTATAGAGAAAAGAAAAACGAGATGACAGTCCAGTAAGGGATGAAACAGGGCTGCATTAACTGTATGAGTTCCTGCAAATTCAATTGATTTTCTGACTATTGGAGCATGTAGATAAATGGAAATTTCAGGCATACTGAATACATTGTGTAACTTGTGCACGCTTAATATTAGACTTGATTGCAAGTTCCTGAATGACTTACATAATCAGTGTCGGCACCATGTGCGCACAATGTTGAATATTTATTAGAATTGCAGAGACTGATTTTTTCATTCAATGCACAGAATCTCGAGATTAGTTGCCATGGACATTGTATGCGTTATGTCAAAATTAATCCCCCTCTCACCAACGACGAATTGAATCAGCATTTATCATTACATTGTATGTATCCATTTACAAGTATTGAGCTATTTTGTTTGAGACCTATGGTAAAATAGATTCCACCTGTAGTATGATTGTAAATCAGAAGTACAAAAAGATATGACCAGTAAGGGCCCATTCACACGACCGTGTGAATGGGGCCGCATCTGTTCTACAATTTTGCGGAATAGATGCGGCCCCATTCATTTCAATGGCCGGCATTAGATCGCGCACAGCCGTGGCTCCGCCAAAAAATATAGAACATGTCCTATTCTTCTCCGCAGTTGCGGACAAGAATAGGCATTTTGTATGGGGTGCCGGCCATGTGTGTTCTGCAAATTGCGGCCGTCTGAATGGCCCCTTAGTGTGACGTTATTTTTCAGTCATTTTTTATGTACAGACTGCAGAAGTAGCAAACATTAAAGCGGTTTTGCCATCACAGACAATGGGACTTGCGGTTTTTGGGGCTTCGCTCTCAGTGTAGGTGCGGGTCCCAGTGGTGGGACCCGCACCTACACTGAGAATGGAGCCCCAAAAGTTATAGAGGGCTCACTGCACATGCGCAGCGGCCCTCCATTCATTTCTATTGAGCCACGGCTATTGACTCGGCTATTTTTGTCGGCCCCAAAGAAATGAATGGGAGTTGTGGCCGGACAAGAGTAGTGTGCTCGGTTTCATTACTACGGAGAGAGCGCTTTGTGGTGGTCGGAACCCGGTCCTCTGTCCACCACCTTCCCTGCTTAACTTCTCACACCTATCAGACAATGGGGGCATATCCTAGCGACATGCCTCCATCGTCTCAGATGGGAATGCCCCTTTAACTTGACTCAACACATTAAATGCACAATTGCAGAAACCTTTAAAGGGGTTGTCTCATCTTATGAAGTGATAGTTATGTTGTGTAATAACCTAATACAAGTAACTTACCAATATAATGTATGTGACCACAATGCCTCCTGTTCTTACTTCTCCCAATTCTCCTTGCCTTTATAAACTGTCTCTATACTGATGCATTTCTGCAGTGGCTGCGCTTTGAAAAGCCTTTCTGAGTGGCCTTTCTGGTGGCTGGGATAATGGGAGCGAGCATATATAGTTTCCCACACATGTACATTAGCTCCTGTACCTGGCTACCTCGTATTGCCTGAGTCTGAAGAGCCTTTTGCCATTTACCTAGTATGTATTATGGAGCTGCCACAGTTCTGTGCCCACCAGTGGCGTACATAGAGAAGTAAGGGCCCCATAGCAAGGATTAAACTAGGCCCCCCACACAGGACAGAGACACTTTTTAATGACACTTGGTCCATTTTCCCACTGCCTCATTTGCTAAAAGTTGTTCCTTTAGAGGGTAGAGTCCTGACCAAGTTTTCACCTCCAGTGGAAGAGGAGATGATCCCAACTAAGACTGGGCCCCCTCTTGCCCTGGGCCCCATAGCTGTCACATGGTCTGCCGCTATGGTACAGTAATTACGCCCCTAGTGCCCAGGCTATGCTTCTTCTGAGCCGACTGAGACTGCTACTGAATCATTAGCAGCCTTGGGAGCGTGGATGTAGAGGCGAGGTGTCACGCGAGGTCGGCGTCGCGCTCCCTCTGCACGACATCGCCGGACCTCTCCGCCCCCCTAGAGACGAGCAATAGGGAATTGAAGTGCTGGTCTTGTCAGCCAGCACTTCATGAGTTAATTCTCTGTTTGGGTTTAGCCATGTGGTGCTGATCACACCACATGGCTACTTTACATATTGTTTGGACAGCTTGCTCCGCCTCAGGTCATGTGATGCTGGCCACATCACATGATCCTGGGTGGGCTATTTAAAGATGGCAACTGCCTCACTCAGATGCCTGTGATTAGTTTATACTTTTGATCAGTGCTTGTGCGACCTTGTGTTTTGGATTTGCTATTTGGACTCTGACTTTGGACTTGGACCTCTCTTCTCTTGACCCCTGGTATTTACGCTATCTCCTGTGTTTGACCCGGCTTGCTGAGTACTCTATCATTGTGTTTGTTCCGTCTGTGTTTTGTCTCTCCCTGTGTTCTTCGTGGTTGTCCGCGGCCGCCTAGGGCCGTTTGAGGCAAGTAGGTAGGGAAAGAAGGGGGGTTTCAAGTACAGGGCACACCTTCCCTTGTCTCCCCCGTGACACGAGGGGAGGGATTACAGCATCCCAGCACCCTTGGCCTGTGCTGTCACTCATGTTAGCAGGCACCATCCGCCAGAGCACCCGAAGTCTGGACCTGCTGCTCTGAACACAGGAGGTGAGACAATTTCGACCTTTTTCAATGGGTTTTGTTGTGCCAATTTAAAGTTTGATGAACAGAGTATTTAACACGTTAAGTGTCAAGTTAACATTGGCTACATCTCTAGTTTACATAGAATTAGCTCAGAAATATAATTAACCACAATTTTTTTATGAATTATTCCGGATCATTTTAAACCTCCATTAATAAAGCTCTGGATTATGAACCTTTTATATGCTACACTTTGATCCCGTTAATGTTACTATGTTATGTAACATTTTAGCAAATCACATACACTTAGTGGTAAAAAGTATCTGTTAACCCCTTTGTGACCAGATATCTGTTAACCAGGGCAAATCTCACCTTTCAATATGGCTGTAAATTACTTGGTAAATTTATTTTAGAAATGTGTAAAAAAAAAATAAGAAAATCGAGTTTAATAAGTTCTTTTTTATGCTGTTAAATGCTAGATTTGTTATCCTGGGAAAAGCAAATCCCCAGAGAGAGAAAAGAGAGCTTTGACACTTTTCTGGCTTTAAATATCACAATCTGTAAATTAAAGTCAATGCTGGTGGGTTAATAGGCTTCCTATATCAGGACCCCCCAGTGAATATGTGTGCATGCCTGAGATACAGAAATTAGATTTTGAGCCCAACTGGGGATAACAATAGATATGTGAATACCTTCTGTATCCATCTCTTCACAATATGTTGTAGATATCAATAAAGAGGAAATAATTACAATAAAGTGTCCCTCTGGTTAAGGCCATGGTTAGGCCGGGTTCACATCTGCATTTGTGAACACTGGCATTTGTAAACTCTGGCACAAAATCTGGTCATTGTAGCTGGCACATATGCCAGTAAGCAGCAGGACTCCCGCCAGATCCCATGACAGTGAATGAGGATCCAGCGGCGCTCAGTGGTATCCGACTGTGCCAGATACGGTGAACTCTGGCAGTCTGTTCCTCCGCCGGAACAGACTGCTGGAGTACAGAGCACAGATATGAACCTGGCCTTACATCTGTGTTGTGGCTGCCAATAAGACTTACGCTTGTACTATGAATTCCTATAGTCCCTGGTGGACAACATTCACTTTTAATGGGTTTCGTCAGGGATTCATTGTGCTTTGTATTATTTCCATGGAATCTGATTGATTTGCCAATAAAGGCTCAAATGTAACCTTAGAAAACCCATCTTCAAATATAGTATGCTTTCAGAAATTTTTTAGTTAGTATGGGAAAAATGGTTCCCCATTCAGGAATCTTATCTATATATACATATTTTAGCCTTAAAGGGGCTGCCCAATGTTTGTCAGAATAGGCCATCACTAGCTGATTGACAGGGGCCCAAAACCCAGCAACCCCGTTGATCAGCTGGTCTGCATAGTTCAGTCTAAGGAAGCAGGCGCCAGAGCTGCACAGCACTGTCGACATTGTAGAAGTAGGAGCTCGCTATAGTAGTACGCTCCCACCACTACAATGTTACTGCCGCTGTGTACCTCCGGCACCGACTTTCATAGACAAAGTTGCACAGACCAACTGATCAGTGGGGGTGTGGGGTATTAGATACCTGTTGATCAGCTAGTGCTGGCATATCCTGATATGCCATCAAAAACCTTGGACAACCCCTTTAGATAAGTTAACTACTGAACTTATGCAAATCCAGAAACTTGCTCATCTTTAACTGAAGCTGATGTTTTGTGGTCAGAATATAACCATGCAGACTACTACTGTCAAACAGTCCAGTCCATTTCCATCATCAAACTGCATTACTCATCATGCTCAATAATAGGAACATAGCAACATGCTTGATAAGTTTGAAAAGATACAGGTCCATCAAATCCAACATATAATTCTACTGTATTGATCCAGAAGAAGACACCCTCCGTCCCATGTAGATGGTCACTAGTGATGATCGAGCACCCCGATGTTCGGGTGATCGGGTGCTCTGGCCGAACACTAGGTGATGCTCGAGTGCTCGGCCGAGCACCCGAGTATAATGGAAGTCAATGGGAGAAGACCAGGCACCCCCTGCTCTGCAGAGGGGAGGGTGTCTGGTCCATAGGGAAACATCAGAAAATGGTGGAAACACCAAAGAAATAGTTAGGGAACAGCATGGGGAGGATGTCTGGATGCCTCTTGGACACCAAAATCGCTGCTATTAAAGATGATGTCTGACTATTATGCCACTTTTACGGAATGACAAAAATACCCCCAAAACCCAAGATAACATCGATTTTACAGGAAATTGTTAGGAAACATAGATTTACTTGTACTTAACGCAAGTGCTACTAAAAATTACATGGATGAGGCACTCCCATACAACAGGTATATCATATAAAGGAGGGCCTCATTCACATTGTGGTATCATTGTGGGCCTCCGACACTCATAAAGCCTATGCACTAAGGGAAAGGGCTGCCAAAAATTACAAGGATCAGGCACTCCAATACACCCTTTATTACACATAAAGTAGGGCATCAGACACACCCGTGAAAGATTATCATTGATGGCCTGCTGCTGACACTCAAAAACAATAGGGGTGACATGCTGCTGCTGCGCAGACCGTCCAGAAAATTTAAGAGTGACACTCTGCTGTCGAGCTGACCGAAAAAAAAATTTAACGGACACATGCGGCTGCCGAGCTGACCACCCAAAAAATTTTAGGGACACATGCTGCTGCCACCGCACCGCTAAGAGTCGCTGACGACTGTTTAATTTTTCGCTATCCACCGCGGGAAGCCGGGGCCCCCCCAGTGGCGTGTGCCGCGTTGGCTGTTCCACTCTCACTCTCCGCTCCATCGCCTTCTTCAAGGGCCCCCGGAGAGGGAGCCAGAGAAATGGCTACCACATCCAATGAAGGCAGCAGGCACTTAAATTACCCTCTCCCGACTCGGGGAGGTAGTTAAGAAAAATAATAATTTTTCGAGGCCCTGTAATTGGAATGAGTACACTTCAAATCCTTTAACGAGGATGTATTGGAGGGCTAGTCTGGTAGAAAAACTGGGGGTCAGTCAGCACATCCCGGTATGCAGGTGCACGTCACATAGGTGTGGCTGCAAAATAGAATGATAAAACATAAGAAATGCAACAGCACTCTGCGAACACAGACAATAAATTGAGTACATATAATACCGCCATACTCACCATCTACACGATACCAACGCTACATTGTAAATGTGAGATTCTTGGCAGATAATTTTGTACAAAAATTATCTGTGCCTGTCTGCCATACATCAAGGCGATCTCTTTAAGACAGGAACCTAACACTAAACGCCATAGTCACTAGGTGCCATAGCAGCCTCCATTAACTATAGAGGATGCAGGCTCCACATGCATGCTAAGCCGACATTATATTGTACCTCTTATGGTGCCAAAATGGCCTCCACTGATTCAGGGAATGCTGGCTCCACATGCATGCTGAGCCCACACAATATGATGCCTTCTTGGTGCCACACTGACCTCCATAACGCTCAGGGAATGCAGGTTCCATATAATGCTGAGCCCACTCTGTTCCACCTCTCCTGGTACCAGTTGGTCTCCAATGCATATAGGGAGAGCAGGACACAGCTTTATACTAGCACTAATTAAAATCAGCCAGTAAGGCAAACAGGTTGTTAGGAGTGCACGACCGAAATGGTGGAGTCAGCCACGCCTCCACCTAAACTGCAAGAAAAACTGGGGGTCAGTCAGCACATCCCGGTATGCAGGTGCACGTCACATAGGTGTGGCTGCAAAATAGAATGATAAAACATAAGAAATGCAACAGCACTCTGCGAACACAGACAATAAATTGAGTACATATAATACCGCCATACTCACCATCTACACGATACCAACGCTACATTGTAAATGTGAGATTCTTGGCAGATAATTTTGTACAAAAATTATCTGTGCCTGTCTGCCATACATCAAGGTGATCTCTTTAAGACAGGAACCTAACACTAAACGCCATAGTCACTAGGTGCCATAGCAGCCTCCATTAACTATAGAGGATGCAGGCTCCACATGCATGCTAAGCCGACATTATATTGTACCTCTTATGGTGCCAAAATGGCCTCCACTGATTCAGGGAATGCTGGCTCCACATGCATGCTGAGCCCACACAATATGATACTTTCTTGGTGCCACACTGACCTCCATAACGCTCAGGGAGGGCAAGTCTGGTGCCAGCAGCCGTGGTAATTCTAGCTCCAATAGCGTATATTAAAGAGGTTATCCCATGAGTAAAGTAAAAAATTAAAATCACACATCACATAGTACATGACAATCTCTTTCTAACAAAGCTAGAACCAGCCCTGTACCTCACATGGATCCAGAGATCTCCATATTCTTTGCTCTGCTAGATTTATATTAAAGGGGTTATCCCACGAATAATGTAAAAAATTAAAATCAGACATCATATAGTACATGACAATACCTTTCTAACAAAGCTAGAACCAGCCCTGTACCTCACATGGATCCAGAGATCTCCCCATTCATTGCTCTGCTAGATTTATATCAAGCTGACAGCTCAAGTGTCTTTTCTACTGCAGCTAAGGGGGCGTGTCTCAGCTCTCCCTATCACAGCTCAGGAGGCAGCTGAAAGATGAAACTGAGCATGTGCGGCCTTCTCAGTGAGCAGGTCAAAGAAATAAGAAATTAAGTGGCACTATACAGAAACATTTTATTGAATAACTCAGTAGCTATACAGAATTTTTAATTACATGCAATTACAAAAGTATTCAGATCCAGGTGCTGGTTTGAAAACTGTAGAATATTTTTTGTGGGACAACCCCTTTAAGCTTACAGCTGAAGGGGAGTGTCCTTTCTGCTGCAGCTCAGGGGGCATGTCTCAGCTCTCCCTATCACAGCTCAGGAGGCAGTTGAAGGATGAAACTGAGCATGTGCGGCCTTCTCAGTGAGCAGGTCAAAGAAATAAGAAAAAGAACAAACATCAGGTGGTAGTAAACAGATGTATTTTATTGAATAACTCAATGGCTATGTAAAATTTTTAATTTCATGCTATTACGAAAGTATTCAGATACAGGAGCTGGTTTAAAAACTAGAATATTTTTCGTCGGACAACCCCTTAATAGTTGCTGCAGTTAAAAAGCTCGGAGTTGAATCTTAAGATCGAGCTGGCGGTCTGCAGCGATTATACGGCACAGTACAGCAGAGACCGCTGAAAACCAGGATACACTGCCAGCCACTGTTCTGCCATCACAGGAAATAGAGTAAATGAACACTCCACCAATGCTGATGAACCCGGTAAAGCTCCTGATGCTGTACTTTAGAATACAGAAAGAAGTGACAATCAGATACTGTAGCCGCAATGTGATGGTTGAAAGTTCATCAGATCATAATGATGTGAATGCAAAGTTCTGCATGGGTGCAAGCTCGGACATACTGTACAGTAGTGGATCCTTGGATGAACAGAGAGGCGTTGGAGTGTGATAAAGAATCTTCAGAGATGAACCATGTTGGTGCAGACAACCTTCGACTTTTTAAAACTCCAGATACAGTAGAAATGTCCACTCTAAGTCAATACAGAGTGATGACATCAGACAGGTTGGTGAACACACAAACACCATTACAAGCTATCAAGGATCACAGAAAATGGAAGGACTGGAGTCTGGTAATAGTCCAAATTTTTAATTTCATGCAATTACGAAAGTATTCAGATCCAGGAGCTGGTTTAAAAACTAGAATATGTTTTGTGGGACAACCCCTTAAAAGTTGCTGCAGTTAAAAAGCTTGGAGTTTGATCTTGGGATCGAGCTGGCCGTCTGCAGCGAGGTGAGCTACCACCTGTCGGAGCCCCTGCCTCTCGGCGCCTCCCCGATGCTCTTCGCTGAGTGTCCCGGCGGCCCAAAGCATTAACTTTTAAAAAATTGGAGTGTTCAAAGCAGGCCGTGTCGTCTGAATACTTCATTTATGAATAATTGAATAGGAGTCCATGCTGCTGCCACCGCACTTTATTAAACTGTCCCAAATTTAAGGTTGACACGCTGCTGCCGAGCAGACCGTCCCAAAAATTTAAGGGACACATGCTGCTGCCACCACACTTTATCAAACTGTCCCAAATTGAAGGGTGACACGCTGATGCCAAGCTGACCATCCAAAAAATGTAAGTGTTACACACTGATGCCAAGCTGACCGTTGAAAAAATTATATTCTTGATGTGACATTCTGCTGAAAAGCAGACCATTAAAAATATTTAAGTGTGACACACTAATGCCGAGCTGACCATTCAAAAAAATGATATTCTTGATGTGACATTCTGCTGAAGAGCAGACCGAAGAAGAAATGACCAGGGCATGGGTTATGTTTCTGGACACATGCTGGTGTAAGGCAGGGACGGCACTCCCGGAAAAATTGTGGCAGCTGGGGACTGCGTAACGAGGGACAGCCGCAGCCATCAGGTTGCGAAAAGCCTCAGTGTCCACTAGCCTAAATGGCAACATTTCCAAGGTCAGCAATTTAGAAAGTTGCGCGTTTAGAGCTATGGCCTGTGGGTGGGTGGCAGGGTATTTGCGCTTGTGTTCAAATTCCTGGGGTAAGGACATTTGAACGCTGCGCTGGGACATTGAAGTGGACGTGCTGGCTGATGGTTCCCGCAAAGGTCCAGGTGCAGGGCGGGAGGCATCTGGGCCTGCGTCTTGGACAGCAGGTAACAGAGGGGAAGAGGAGGCAGTGGTGTGACCTGCAGACACAGATCGTGGACCCAGGCATTCGGCCCACCTTTTAGGGTGCTTTGCTGACATGTGGCAGATCATGCTGGTGGTGGTCAGGTTGCTGGTGTTTACGACCCTGCTCATCTTGGTACGGCACAGGTTACAAATTACAATATGTTTATCGTTAGCACTTTCCTCAAAAACCGCCAGACTGCGGAACACCTTACCATTGGCAAGGGAGCTTGCCTCAAGAGGCTGCTCCAGGGAACAGTTGCGGGACTGGTTGGCGTGGCCTGCCTTCTCCCTTTTGCCACCCCACTGCCTCTTCCAGCTTGTTGCGCTGCTGCGGATCCCTCCTCCTCTGTACTGCTGTCCTCGCTTGGCTTGCCACCTTCTCAGGTTGGGTCAGCTATTTCATCGTCCATCACCTCCTCTTCCACATCCTCACTCTGGTCCTCCTCCTGACATGGTGAACTTACAAGAACCTGACTTAACGGTTTCTCATCCTCATCCACAACCTCTTGAGACACTAATTGCCCATGACTTATTGGCAACTGTGTCTCATCATCATCATCTACCTCGAGAAAAAATACTTCCCCACCGTCATCTTCTTCAGACTGTGTTTGTTCAATAGGTTGGGAATCAGGGCACAATATCTCCTCATGTCCGACTTCAAGCGGCCTTGGCGAGAGGCCCAAGCCAAGGGACGGTGATGAAAAAAAGCTCCTCGGAATATCCCAATGTGGGATCTCTTCTTTGCCCAGACTCTGCATGGTGGGAGGAAGGAGGATCAGGGTGAGGATGCGGTTGCCCAGACTATTGGCTACTGAGACTGGACTTTGTGGAAGAGGGGGTGGTGCTAAACCGACTGGAAGCATTATCAGCTGAAATCCAACCTACTTTCTGCTCACACTGGTGTGGTGACAAAAGTTGTGTCTTGTGCCGCTCTGCAAACTGTGACATGAAGCTAGGAGTTTTGGATGACTTTGTTTCTTGGGCTCTGCCAGCAGGCACAGTTTCACCGCACCCAGAGCCATGGCCTCTGCGTTCACCATCAGCAGCACGCCCACTTCCCCATCCCTTAGTGCTTGCCTTGCGCATATTGTATAGTATATATGCGACTTGGTCACAACAACAGTACTGCAGATTTTTATTAACTGTATAATCAGACAATTTTAAACGAATGTCCAATATTCTGAATGCGCTAACGTTATAGAGCAGAAGCAAATGAAGAACTGGGGCCTAAATTAACGGTATTAAATACGGATGTCGGATACAGAGACTTTTGAACGGTTGTAATACGCTGTGCACCTAGCATTACTGACAGGGCACACTTGTTTTTTTTTTGCCACCCAAAAAAAAAAAAAAGCCGTATTTCACAATGGACTTTTGAACAATGATACTAACCCTGCCTATAGAAATTCTATCAATACGCAAATGTTATACAGCAAGACGCAAAAGAAGTACTGCGGGCTTAACAGCAGAAATTATAGCAAAGTATGTCAGGTATATAGTATACAAAGAGTATCCTACAGCATGCCGCAGCAGCAGCACATGTGGCATTAATGGCAGGCCACTTAGTGCTATTTTCACCACCTTTAAAGTCCTCAAATATCAGTAAATAAAGGTTTGTGCCAGATATAATAGCTCTTAAAAGGGCTGTTGGGTCTTTTCTAAGCGATTTCTATCCCTGCCTAGCGTGCTTCTCTCCCTACAGTGTATGTCCCTCCTTGCTGCCGCAGCGCTTGTGGCGTTAATGGCAGGCGCTATTTTCAACACCTTCAAAGTCTTCAAATATAACAAAAAAAGTTTGTGCCAGATATAATAGCCCTTAAAAGGGCTTTTGGGTCTTTTCTGATCGTTTTCTATCCCTGCCTAGCGTGCTTCTCTCCCTACACTCTCTGTCCCTCCTTGCTGCAGCTCTCCCTGTCTAACACTGGCCGGGTCACATGTCACCGGGTGCTTTATAGCACCCGATGACGTGTTCCCGGCCAGCCAATCAGTGTAATGCCAGTAGCTAACATGGCTACTGCATTACACTGAATGCCAGCACCTTCCTGCACGCTAATTGGCTAATTAGTGTGCAGGGAGGGGACTCGAGCATGGCGCTCAAGCACACGCGGTATTCGGCTGAATACTGCGTGGTCCCGAGCACCGCCATGTTCGACCGAATACTGTATTCGGCCGAACATGTTCGCTCAACACTAATGGTCACCTATTGTCCCATGGGCGCAGGCATCCGCTTCCATCGGGTGAGGAGGACGGAAGCGGATGCCTGCGCCCATGCGAGCGCAGGGGAGCCGAGCGCTACAGTGCTCGTTACGAGCACGTTCACTCATATCTAATGGTAATCAGAATGAATTCCTGGGTTAACATCCCATTTAACTTGGAATATTATATCTTTCAAGAAACGCATCCGACGGGACAAATAGATTCTAACAGCTCTGCTAATAGTAAAAATCAATTCTGGAATCATTTAGCTCATCTGAAATCTTGACCCTTCTTGCTCAGTAAATCACAACCGTCTCTGGCAGAGAGTTCCATAATCCCACTGCTCTTACAGTAAAGAATCCCTGTCTATGATGGTGGAACCTTCTTTCCCTATATGTAGAGGATAACCTCTTGCCACGGTTACATGCCTTGGTATTAAAAAAAAAAAAAGATCTCAATATTGTCCATTCATATATTAGTGCATTGTACTTAGGTCGCTTCTAAACCATCTTTGGAAATCTTCCCAATTTCTAAAGGATTATTTTACAGTTGTATATACTCTGATCAGGCTAAGTGGCATACAGTATGAACAAAATAAAATATCGGACAATGTTATCCAGTACTACAATATGTTTAGTGTTGGTGTCAGCACTAGGCAGACTTGAGTAGATTCCAGAATTACCAAGGCTTGTGGGGTCATGACTATCTTGTTAATTATGTTCAAGACTCTTCTAGCCAAAAGTGGTAGATTGGTGGTCCCAAGGGTCCAAATATACCTGGAGCAGGCCCTAGTCATGTTATACGTCATAGCATTAAGAGTGGAGATTTTTTTGATTAACTGTATATAAGATAAGGTGACAGAAAACGTTTCGCTATGCCAATCTTTTAGGACATGCACTATACAGCAATGTCCTACAGAAGAAACTTTGTGATCACAATCACAAGTAATAGCCCTACCGCCTCCTGAATATGAATGTATAAAATGGCCATTGTCCTTTCTTTGTTGCTCTCCTGACTCTCATCGTGTTTGTAATTTTCTAAACACTTTAATGTTGGGTTCTTTCTAAAGAGCTGTCAACTTCCTCTACCTCAGCTTGGGAACAAGTGATCAGCGTGATTCATGTCCACTGCAAAAGACGTTCATTGTTTGTAGAAATCGGCTTAGCCATGGACTTGAATACATTCAGGATTGTGCAGGGTTGTGGGACCCTGCCGTGGCTGATCTTGTATTCCAGGCACACATGTATATGCAAATACGAGCAAACACAGCTAGGACACAATTACTGTGGCTTTGCAAGAATTTTCTCTCCATTCTGACGGTGATTGGTTTTGTTACTGATCCTAAAGCAAACACAGGACAAGTCGATGGGCAACAATTTCATTATCTCTCTATAGGGTTTTCTTTACCATGTTTATGTATTTGTTTTTTGAAAACAAAATATACTGGACCAAAAGCTAAAAAGAATAAAAGCCAATGGACAAAGGGACTTCAGATGGGCAAAAGAGCCCTCCTTGGCTATTTTGATAGATGGGGGGAAGACGTTGTTGTGATTTGTAGCCGACTAATTTTTCCCCTCTAAACAGAAGAATTCCCCCGTTCTCTGTTTTTAGAAAGTCCTCTTGCTGGGAGGCTGAACTTTCCCACAGAAACAAAGTGCAAATTGTTTTGTTCGACATTAATCTAGGTTTTAACAGTCACAATACAGGCCGCTGCCAGTCTGTACTACCATGCTTTCAGACATGATGCAAATGAAGCATTCCTCACAGCTGTGGTTGACAACAGGAAGTCTAAAGGAGCTTTCGGAACAAAGGAAGAAAAATGAGGCTTATTTATCCATTCACGGAGCATGCTCCCCTTGCATTTTGCATCATGTGGTTGATTTGTAGCCATGGCAATGGCTGCGATGCTGAGTACACACTGTTCCACTCCACAACAGGCAATGTTTTTGTTAGCTTGCTGTAGAGAAAAAAATAGGGAGAATTTACATAATCCATAATTGAGCAAATAGGCAAAGTAAAAAAGAAGAGCGTGGTTCTCGGCTACACCAATGGAAAACAACTTGTGTTTCAGGAATTCTATTCTTAGAATAAATTAAAATGGTTTATTTTACTAATAATGTTTTGCTTTGATTTTCTAACTAATTGAGAGATTGTTTTACACTGTAACTTGCTGTTCTTTTTTTAGGTTTTATAATTAGCTACAAATTAACATTATCATTGGTCATGAAAAGCATATTAGCCAAAATACAATGTAGAAGAAACCCTTCATCAGGGATGGGACCTGGGTGTAACTTCATGGGCCACCTCAAGAGCAGTGTGTGGTGTAAAACTAACGCATTGCACCCTCAGCTTCTAATGAAACAGCCCTATTCACTTGAACACATAACCTGACACTAAAATAGTTCCAAAACTTGGTGTTTTCCAAACTTTTTTATTTTTGAAAAGTTTTACACATTAGATTTATTTTTGAACAGAATAAAATCTTTTTTTTGTGTTGCCATTTTCAGAGAGCCATATTTTTTTATTTTTCGGGCGATTGTCTCAGGTAGGGTATCATTTTTGCGGGACAAGATGATGGTTTTATTGGTACCATTTTGGGTTAAATACGCCTTTTTGATCACCTACTATTACACTTTTTGTAAGGGAAAGGTGACCAAAAAATGGCTGTTTTGGCACTGTTTTTTTTTTTTTTTTTTACTGCGTTCACCTGGCGGGGTGGATGATGTGATATTTTTATAGAGCTGGTCGATACAGACGCGGTGATACCTAATATGTATACTTTTCTTTTTTCCCCTTTTTTTTTACAATTTTTTTTTCACTTTATTTTGGGAAAAGTGTCCTTTTTTTTTTTTACTTGAAACTTATTTTTTGTAAAACTAATTTTTTTTTACTTTTTTTCACTTTTTTTTTTTTTTTACTTTATTTAACTTTTGGGGGTCTGATTCCCTTTACAATGCATTACAATACTTCTGGCATCGGGCTGCTATCCAAGCCATCAGGTCCCCGTCACAACAGCGCGGGGACCCGATGGCCCCCCCGCTCGCCATTGTGACATGCCGCACGCCTCATGTGCCACGGTCAGCGCTGACCGTGGCACATGAAGGGTTAATGCGCCGGCATCAGTGTTTTCACCGATGCTGACGCATTCAGCAAGGGTCCGTTTTCACCGATGCTGACGCATTCAGCAAGCTCCTGCACCTGCCCGATTAGCGCGCCGTACATGTACGGCGCTGGGTGGCAACTCACGTCCCGCAGCGCCGTGCATGTACGGCACTGGGCAGGAAGGGGTTAATATGTAAAACAGAAACAAACAAACAAAAAAGTAAACATGTTCGATATTGTCATGTCCGTAATCACTTGCTCTATAAAAATATCACATCATCTAACCTGTCAGATGAGCATTGTAAAAAAAAATAAAATAAGAACTGTGCCAGAACAGCAATTTTTGGTAACCTTGCAAACTAAAAGCGTAATATAAAGCAATCAAAAATCATATGTACCCCAAAATAGTATCAATAAGTGGGCACAATAAGCATTATTAGTATGAAGAGTGTTGAGCGAGCATGCTCGGCCGAACTCGCTGTTCGGCCGAGCATGCCTACGCTAGGGTCCGCTCAGTGTTCGACCGAACACCGAGTGTACTCGAGCACAATGCTAATGCGTACAAATTTGGAAACTGTTTCCAGTAAATGGCATTATTCATGCATGTTCAAGATAATGGGGATAAATGATCACTGAGACCCTCACTGCTAGAGCTCCCACCAGTTTGTCCAAAGCCCACCAGTTGCATATTTGAATTGAGTTTCTGTTGAGCATGCACACTTCATTCAAAGTCCCGGGTTGAGGGAAAAAGTCAAGCACTGTATTCATCTCTCTCAGTCCCAGACACTTTGAATGGAGAGCACAAGCTCAATTGCCGAAACATTCACACTCCTCCTCACTGTGGTTGTAAAGTTAGGAGGAAAACGGGTTAAGATCCCCATTCTAGTCTAGTGGGGTCCAAGTGGTAAATTCCCCAGCAACCAGGCATTTATCACCTGCCCTGCTGAAAACTCTTTGTGAGAAAACACTTTTAATATCATAGTATATCTTTAGAAGGGCTATGCCTTTGCTTTCTATGATATACAATCAAAGAGTCAAATTATAAATTGCAGCTGCCTTGCTTCTACCAGTAGAAGGGTACTTACCAAAGACAAATTTATACAGCCTCTATTGAACTCAATTAGATATAGTATATGTCTTCAGTAAGTGCCTAAGCTACCCCTAGTGGTGGCTGTAGGCAGCCAGAATTTCATTATTTAAAGGGGTTGTGCAGGTGGTTTATATTGATGACCTATCCATCAGATTTACGGAGGTCAGACTCCTGGCACCTCCACGATCAGCTGTTTGAAATGTAGGTGATGCTAGTACAAGCACTGCTTGCTCTTCAAGATTGCACTTTGCGTTGTCTCACTTGCAGCAGTGGTGCAGTGTAATTACAAGTACTGATCCCCTATACTTGAATGGGACCAACACTTGTAATTACACTGCACCACCGCTGCCAGTGAGACAGTGTACAGTGTAATGCTCAAGAGGAAGCAGCACTCTTCAAGCAGCTGATCAGAAGGGGTTCCGGGAGTCGGATCCCTGACGACCTGATATTGATATATCTCATACCTATACTGAGCATGAGTCATCAATATAAACCCCCTACAGAACCCATTTAATTCTATGGCTATCTAAAAATAAACAGGTAAAGCATCAAACAATTGCCATAAAACTCAGTTGTATGCAGTACTTGAGACCTTTACAGGTAATTACTAATAATTTGGTCTCAATTTTTAAAGTCAAGGTTTTAATTGCTCGTATGACAGTAAGTACATTATCATTTAGTGGGAAACATTGTGAATCAGCATTGTGGCATGTGTATTTTTATGTGAACCTAACTGGAGCATTTACCACTAATAACTACGAAAAAGTTTGAAGCATGTGATAAATATTTTGACCAATGGTTTAAATTTCTATTGGTCAAGACTGATTGTTTATTTAGTACAACATACAAAATAATAATAATAACTGTGAAGTGTGAATGGTTTGAAAATAACTTAAAATGTTAAAGCATTTGCATGATATGCCATCTATAACTGATCGTCAAAGATCCAACCAAAGCGATGCCCACTAATCAGTAGAACAAAGGACTTGGCATTACAGTTGTCGATTTTAGTCAATGGCCAACCATGCAACATCTGGAGAAAGTCAAGTGGAGTTGACAGGAGAGAAAGTGGTACAACAGGTTTCCTAGCATCCGACCACTTTATTCTACTGGTGCCACAAGAGGACCATTTTTCTTTTTCTGACACTCCAAAGATCAAAGACTGATGACATCATAGTGATATGCAATCAGTTTTTGTCCTACACTTTCAATAGCTTTTGCTAAACACTTATTCGGCTGACAGCTATACACATACACATACATGCTTTGGCTGAGCATGTACAGTACATGTTGTCAATGGTGAGAGATCATAAAGCTACCACCAGACACCTTTGGTAGTGTCCATGCAGAACAAAAGATCATGTTCTGAAATTCAAAGTGCAAAATCCTTTTATCCTCAGACATTATTTGTTGGGGGAGGGTTCTGGGTTCCCTATACATATTAGATTGTTGGCTGATCTCGCAAAAAATGTCAGGATTGGACAACAATACAATAATGTGAATGGGGGCCTTAAAGGGGTATTCCCATCTGAGACATTGATTCCATATCGCTAGAATATGCCATCAATGTCTGATAAGTATGGGTCCAACTTCTGGGACTCACTCCTATCTCAAGAATGGGCCCTCCATTCACCGCTATGAAAGTTACAAAAATAACAGTGAATGGAGAGGTGGCCATACAAGCACAGTATGTTCTCAATACATCACCATGGGACTTCCGAAAATAGTCAATCCTGCTCGCTCAACTATTTTCTGAATTCTCATATTGGTAAATGGACAGAAACCACGCATCCACGTGGTGTGCGCTCCATTATTTCAGGGGCCCTGTTCTGGAGATAGAAGCAGGTCCCAGAGGTGGGCTGACACCTACCTGATATTGAATGCGTTTCTCAGCTATATGGCATCAATGACTCAGATGGGCCAACCTCTTTAAGACAACCCTTTTTATGACATTGGTCCCTTATTGGTCGCAATGATATGGGCTAATAAACTTTCACTTGTTATTTTCTGGAGTGCGCTAACTTTTTCTCATTTATTTGGAGTCCCTTATTGTTAGAAATCTCTCATCACAAAAAAAAAACTTATCAAAGGTTGAATGTGTTAATTTCTTTCAACTCTTACCCGATGGTCATCTTTCTTTGGAATTTATATTTTTATTGTAATATCATGTAGCACGATTATCTATTCTATATCAATTCAATCCAGTATACTAAAAGAATGGTCTACACAAAGATACAAAAGCATCCATTGTTTGAAGTGCACATTGCCAACTTGCAAGGAGTTAATATTTCAGTAACATTTGAAAGCTGAGGGCTGGCTGTGTCCTGGGGATAGCTGAGACAGAATATAACTTTGAGGATGAATGTGTAGTGATTCCAGCAAGCCTGGCTAATTTATGTATGCATGACTTATCAAAACATATCCTTAAAGACTTGGGCTTTGCTACTGGCTTAGAATGGAAGAAGTCTGGATAGAAGGTTAGAAGAGGTCAGAAAATAACCCACATAAAATATGTTTTAAGTCAGTTTTAGAAAAAGATATTTGAGAATAGGAGAGGAACGCTGAAAAAGGAATTAATTACCTGACCATTATTCTGTCTTCAAGGAGTCTACCAGATATTGGGAATAGGTTTAATTAGATTCATTATTTTTTATTCTCAAAATGCTCTTCAACAAATGACAGATGAGAGTAAGAATTTTTCCAGACAATTGACAAATGATGAAATTGTATTTGGATGGAAGTTTTGGCCAGAGTAAACACACAGAAATGGAACAATCGATATATGACAGGCAATAATAAAATGGTGCTATTATTATCCCAGGTAAGAGCTTGAAAAAGCAGGTCACAATCATTTTCCAAATGTCAGGCTTCCCATGCTGTGAGATTGTGTGAGGAGGTAATACAGTCTGGATAAGCTCAGTGTGTGCACAATGGTGTGAGGTCTTTGAAAGCCAACGAATTACATGTTTTGCTTTTTATTATAGCTGATAAAACTTCAGAGATGTAGGACAATAAATTGTGAATCAGTTGGTGAGGAAACATGGGTAGTTTAGCCTAGGAAATTTCAAAGAGAGATAACACTGTGAAACATGAATTTGGGTACTACGTGATCAACCAATGTGGATTTCATAAATTTTAGTTGACAATCAGGTACATTCATTTACTGATTACCTTTTATGGCATAATCTTTAGTTTTCAACCAGTTTAGAGGTACAAGGGTTAATACAAGGGGGAAATTCAATTCCTAATCATATCCTATTATTAGCAAAATTGCTGAAGCTACAAATGGAGAGCTGTGGAAAAACCATAGCCCTCAAGTTCCTCAAAGGCATCACTGACAGTAGACTAACCTGAAACAGTTTGTAGCCTGCTAAAGGGCTTTTCGGGGAATTTGATTGACTTCTGCTATAAACGTAATTTACTTATGGTGTAAAGATTTTAGCTTTGGATCCTTATTTTTATTAGGAGCAATTCATATAGTGACTCTATATTACAGTACTATCCAATTTATCAAAGTTTGCATCCCTTGATCTTTAATTTGAAGAAAGTTCAACACATAATATTGTTGTTTCCCTCATTAAAATTAGGCTCACATGTTAGAAAATCATTAAGAACATTGCAATGTTTTCATGGCTATAAAATTGGTGGTTACCAGTCAACATCTTTGTAAGGACATTAGGGCTAGGACTACACAGTGCCTCTGGCCACAACAGAGATCATGCAACCAAAGATCACATTGTAGTGTTCATCACAACTAATTGAAGTGAATGGGGTCATATTGTGACCAGGAAGTTGCCATGAGACAGTGGTTGCAACATGACCCCATTTACTTTACTTGGTGGTTAGACCTATTCTAAAGGTGGCAACAAATAGGTGAAATGTTATTCAAGATGCCCAGACAAATTGAAGTTTGGTTCATCCCGTATCCATTTTCATTAAATCACTAACTTGTAAGAGGGTCAGACCTTACAGACAGAATCATTTTGTCCCTGAGGGATAAGTATGACTCCCAACTTTAAGATGGCAGAAAGAATCAGGCAAACACAGTCGTAACTTGACAAAGCTAAATTTGACTTGACTCACATCAGACAGAAAGCTTAAGGTTTCAAGTTATTTTGATAAGTAACAGGGTTATTGCTTGTAGTCACTCAATAAGGTGACACTTTATGTAACACTTCTCCTTTAAAAGGAGGCAACTCACTGTCCATCTGGCTTGTATTGCACCCTGGTCATTGCTATGGACACGCTAACTTTGGGCTCCTCAAAGTAACAGCAATGAAGAATGTTGTAACTGCTGTTATCACCATGGTTATCTTTTCACATGGTACATTGCTACACAATCTGCAGAGTTTCAGTCTTCCAGGTTACAGTCTTCACAAGCACTGCACACATTCTTCTCAATTACGACATGCACTTCTTTGTAACATATGGCACTGCACACAGTCTTTCATAGTGTTGTTTACAGCCAACAAAATGCCTGCTCCTTAACAGGTCTTGGCTACTTCCAGGATGCATGGCCTAGGCAATGTCTTTCTATGTCTACGTCTTTAGCTTTGATCACAACTTCTCTGCGATATTTCACTTCAGATGCCCTAGCTAGTCTCTGAGGTGCTATACCCTTATTATGGCAGGTTCACATCACCGTTATGGATTCTGTTTTTGTTTTCTGTTATAATGGAAAGTAACGGAATCCATAAGACGGAAGTAAAAACGGAAGTCTTTAAGAGGCATTACATTTTGATCCGTCGTAATAGAAGTCTATGGGCAATCATAACAGATCCGTCTGGTTCCCCTTATGCAAGACGGAAAACAAAGTCCTGCTAACAGCCTTTTGTCTAGGGAGCAATGATTAAGAGAAACAAAATGGCTGTTGTCCTATTAGTACACACAAAACCTGTCCTAATCACACAGCAAGACAAGCTACTTCACAATACTGAAATAAAGAGCTGCCTCATCCTCTTCTCTGCTCTACTTGTTGGGGATTATAATCCTGAAAACAGATGATAAGAACTTCAGCTGAATCTCTGTAGGAATGGAGTTCATGAGGAGACATGAAGTACAGAGAGGACAGACAGGATAGACTTTAGTAATGTGGGGCTGTGGTAATGTAGACTGCATACAAGTGCTGCTGCTCATCAGCCCCATCTGCTCATGAACAGCATTCCTACAGAGATTCAGCTAAAGATCTTATCAGCTGTATTCATAATCCCTGACATGAAGAGCATAGAGGATGATGAGGCAGCTCTTTATCTCAGTGTTGTGAAGTAACTTGTCCTGCTGTGTGATTAGGACAGGTTTTGTGTGGACTAATGGGACAGCGGACATTTTGCTTCTCCTAATGATTGTTCCCTAGACAAAACTAGTGTAACGGGGAGCCGGCGGCGCGCTTCCCCTCTGCCGTGCCGCCGGTCTCCCAGGAGTGCGCCGGAGCGAGGACGCAGGATGCGTCCTCGTCTCCATGACGACACTCACAGGAGAGGGTCCGGCACGCGCACTGATACAGCGCGTCCGGCGTCCTCCCCGCCCCCCTAGTAAACGAGCAGGCAGGGACATCTGAGCGCTGGTCTGGGCAACCAGCGCTCAGAACATTTATTATATACCTGGTTTTGGGTCATGTGGCGCTGGCCACGACAATTTGGTGCATATTTGAGCGCTGGTCACGTTTGGCCAGCGCTCGGTATGCAAATGAGGTCATGTGACGCTGGCCCCGTCACATGACCCAGTGGAGGGCTATTTAAAGCCACTAGTTGTCCTCCCTAATCGCCTGTGATTAGCGTTACTACTTTTATCAGTGCTTGTGCGACCTTATGTTTGATTGCTGTTTGACCCTGACCTTGGACTTGGACTTCGACCTTTCTTTGCTTCACCCCCGGTATTGACGTTATCTCCTGTGTATGACCCGGCTTGCTGACTATTCTGATATTGTGTTTGTTTCGTCTGTGTTTGTCTCTCCAATTGTTCCCTGTTCCTCCCTGTGCACTTATACAGAGCAGGGACCGTCACCGTGGTTGTCCGCGGCCGCCTAGGGCCGACTGAGGCAAGCAGGCAGGGAGAGAACGGGGGGTATTCAGTACAGGGCGCACCTTCCCTTGTCTCCCCCGTGACAACTAGCCATTCTAACTAATGAAAGGTATTTGGGAATATATTTATAGTAAAGTATATTTAAGTATTTTCATTTTCATAATTCCCGGATAACCCCTTTAAGCAGAGAGTCTCTCTGATGTGGCCATGCCGAAGCTGAGGATAAGTTTATTATAAAATTACTATTTGACTATTTGGACTATTTGAAATTAGGTAAATGATTCACGCTTTCTGTTTTGTAGACACAATATCACTTTTGTCTATAGGCATTGTCTGGTAGCGCAGTTTAGTCCTCATTCAGTGAAAGGGGCATATATCTTAATCTCAAACAGCTCCTTTAAGAGGCTCAGCTTCTTATAGCATTAATAATATGTTTACCTACTGCATTATTAAGAAAACATTTTCCTGAAATATATTTTTCCATTAAACTCAGTCATGTAGATTTGCTAGAGCATTGCAAGAATGTGTTATATACACGGCAGTGACTTGATAACTCTGGATATCAGGGTTGAATTATCCTTCACAAGTTCTCATTACACTTGATAATACCTATCATCACCTATGTTCAATAATACACATGGAGCATATTAAAGTTTATTAACTTCATTGCTTGGCATTGGCTCATGTACAACCTTCAGGTTCTTGAGGTTGTTTATCCATTTACTTTTTTGTACATACGGTAGTATAAATGTCATCACTATGCAAGAAGATTCCATTGAAGCCAGTCATGACATGTATCTTACATAATATCCATTTTTAAGTAAACAAAGTGTTGAACCCCAGAGAAGGGGGTATCTGCAAATAGTTTGGTTCCACCCCTAGCCTTAAAATGTTCTAAGAGAATTTTAGGAGGGAGTTAGGAGAGAAAGGATGTGCAGACCAGGGATACCGCTTCTCGGGCCTCAGGATTCAGAGACTAGCAGATCTCTGTGTGATTGCTGCAAGATCTAAAGAAAGAACAATGAAAGAGAGAAGAAGAGAAAGATAAAGGAGACAACTGGAGAACTTGGAATCTGCATGACCAGGAATTGGAATCAGCAAGGCAGACATGGGATTCAGCCAGTACCCTCAGGTTCTCCAAATCCGGTTTTTAAAATTACAGCAGGATTGGAGAACCGTGTTACTGGCTGTATCCAGATTAGGTGCTCTGATGGCAGCAGCTGGACATGAGCGCTTCCATTCCATAGTTCAGCTTCTTAGGCTTTTTAAAAGTTGGGTGGTAGGGGGTGGAGCCTGACCGCTGAGCGTGATGGAAGCTTGATTCAGAGCTTCCGCTTAACACTCCTGCACTTCATACAATTAAGACGGCAGAAGGCTACAAAAATGGTTAAGATTGGGCGAGAGAGGTCCAGGGACTCCCCCTTTACACCTAGACACAAAAAACATCAGTCAGAGGTGGACCGTTTTTTTTCAGAAAGAAACTTGCTGTGTCTCCAGCCCGCATGGATGAGATCTGGAGCAGGATCTGGAGTGCAAAACAGATGAGGAGGCGGAAGAAGGTGCTGGATGCCACATTGAGACAGACGGAGCTCCATTGCAAGAGGACGAGGCTGCACTTACCAGGTACTTTTTAAATCAACTTTATCGCAAGCCTTAGCTCCAATTATTGAGAGAGATGAAAGATCCCTGGGGCACAGGGTGGAATCCCTGGAAAACAACCAGGGCCTCATCACGGCCCATAGCTCAGGCGTAGTACAGGCTATGGAGGCTCAGATCATATCCCTAAACAACACTTACTCCCTGATAGAGGATCAGGAAAATAGAAGCCGACGTAAGAATATAAGGCTAAAGGGATTATCGGAGGACATAGCGGCTACTGATCTTGAATCCACAGCCATATCTATTTTTTTCGGAGCTACTGCAGGAAGACAGAGCACGGAGCGTGATCATAGAGCGGATCCACAGATCTCTTCGTCCACCACCCCAACAAGGTGATCCCCCCAGGGACATTATTTGTGGTCTCCTGAGTTTTAGAGACACAGCTGCCATCCTCAGCGCTGCTAGAGAGAAAAAGGATCTCTCCCTTAATGGTGACCGCATTTTAATTTACCAAGATCTAGCACCTTCCACGCTCATGAAACGGAGGGCTCTAAAGCCGCTTACTGACCACCTCCGCAATTCCAGAATACCATACAGGTGGCTATTCCCATTTGGATTAACATTCAGCAAAAATGGCAGACGCTGCACCATTCGCTTACCAGCCGATCTACCTGAGGCCTGGGCAGTGTTGGATATTGCTCCCCTTCACATTGACTCTTGGCTCACTGTGGATATTGCTTTAAACAAGCTACCCCCGCTTCCACCACTGGAGACATGGTCGACGGTTACCAGAAAGAAATCACTGAACAGCAAGCGGAGAATTGAATAAGTCCAATGGAAGAGCTACAGCTTTAACACCCACTCCAGGACATCCCCTGTGATACCATTCTGAGAGGACAATCACTAAAGGCCACGACTGGAGACTACCAGTTCCTTTTCTTGGAGTTCTGAGCGCCTCAGGTTTTCCAGTTTTCATCAGTTTTTTTTGTTTTTTAGTTTTTCTGATTTTTTGATCACTGTTTGTTGCTACCACCTCTACATCTTTTTGTCATCACTATTGTGATGATATATGTCTCCCATATAAGGTGTGCTTTCATGTTACATCCAAGAGTTCTCTCTAGCTGTCTTCTCCGTTCTAGACAATGCTTTTTATTTGCATGACTTTTTCCTTTCAGCTTGTTAGCTGTTATTGGAGTCACTTTAGGGCTTACAACTATACTGCTATTTTCTCACATATGTTATCTGTCATGCATTTTGATGATGTCATAGAAGTGCGGGGCTGTGTTGCCGGGTTGGGATAGTGAACTCAGTTCATCTCTTGCCCTCCATGCACACTTTGTTTTTCAGGGCGGCAGGGATACAAGCTCCTCTAGGGCACTGTCATATCTTGACGCTTCCGAAAAACGGCTTCTTCCGGGCTGCAGAGAGCCTGGATAGTGGTGTAGAACACTGTGCCTTGCAGTAAAACGCATAGGGAGTCTACTGTGGCAGTGAAAGAATACTATCAGCCAGTGTGACACGCACATAACAGGCGTCGCTCTTAGAATCGCTGCACATTTTTATGTATTTGGCCAGTTAAGGGCGCAAAACTCACCAAATAACTCAAGTCTGAACTCAACCTTACAGGTCAATGTTAGCGCCAGCTATAAATAATCATGCAGAGGACCAAGATCCTACTAGAGCGCCAAAAGCGCACGCCTTTTACACCAATTCACTGATTCCACATACATTTTGACAGAACCTGTTCTATTACACGCTTATACAAGCAGAGCCCCCCCAGACAGCGTGGAGATGGCAGTGGCAGCAGCATCAGCAGACTATAAAGTGGCACAACGACAGTGTGGCCAGGTGGCAGCAGCATTAGTAGGCCACAGAGTTGCAGAATGACATACCCTGGAAGTGGCAGCAGCAGTGGAAGTAGTAGTACAATTTGGAGGCCACAGAGTGGCACAATTACATAATTTTGACGTAGCGGCAGCTAGGAGATGGCATGTGGAGTCAGCGGCGGCAGCAGCATCAGGCCGGAGAGTGGCATGGTGACATACCGTGAAGAGCAGACCATAAAAAAGAATTCTCGGCCTTTTGGTTAAGATCAACTGTAGTATATGTTCTTATCAGTATCGGGGCTGGTTATGCCAGCGCACAGGAACGTAAGACAGAGGAGGTGCAGTGAAGGCTCCAGCTTTGCCTCAACTGTGGTAAAATTTCAGTATTGACGCAGTACAACAAGAAAGCTAGGAGTTACATCTTGAGATCGAGCTGGCGGTCTGCAGGGAGCTGAGCTACCACCTGTGGGAGCCCCTGCCTCTCGCCTCCCCCATGCTCATCGTTGAGTGTCCCGGGGGCCGGAATCGTTCACTTTTAAAAATTTGAGTGTTCAAAACAAACAGGGTTTCTAGTATACTTGAGCTATGAATAATGGAATAGGACTACAGAATGTACCGAGTGGCAGCGTAACAGCAGCTGCAAGAGGCAGCAGCAGTCGGACAAATTTACTAGGCCAACGAGTGGCACCGTAAAAGCAGCTGCAAGAGGCAGCAGCAGTCGGACAAATTTACTAGGCCAACGAGTGGCACCGTAACAGCAGCTGCAAGAGGCAGCAGCAGTCGAATACATTTTAAGGCCACAGAGTGGCACAGTAACATCATCTGCAAGAGGCAGCAGTCAAATACATTTCAAGGCCACAGAGTGGCACAGTAACAGCATCTGCAAAAGGCAGCAGTTGAATACATTTCAAGGCCACAGAGTGGCACAGTGACAGCATCTGCAAGAGGCAGCAGTTGAATACATTTCAAGGCCACAGAGTGGCACAGTAACAGCATCTGCAAGAGGCAGCAGTCGAATACATTTCAAGGCCACAGAGTGGGAGAGGCAGCAGGAGTCGTACTAATTTTACAGAGAGACAGACTGGCACAGTGACATACCCTGGGAGAGGCGGCAGCAGTCATAAAAATTTAAATGCAACATACCGTAGAATGGCACAATTACGTAATTTGGAGGTAGCGGCAGCTAGGAGGCAGCGTGTGGAGGCGGCAGCAGCATGAGTAGGCCATAGAGTTGGCCACAGAGTGACACAATTACATAATTTGGAGGTAGCGGCAGCTAGGACACAGCGCGTGCAGGCGGCGGCAGCAGCATGAGTAGGCCACAGAGTGGCACAATTACATAATTTGGAGGTAGCGGCAGCTAGGACACAGCGCATGCAGGAGGCGGCAGCAGCATGAGTAGGCCACAGAGTGCCACAATTACATAATTTGGAGGTAGCGGCAGCTAGGACACAACGTGTGGAGGCGGCGGCAGCAGCATGAGTAGACCACAGAGTGGTACAATTACATAATTTGGTGGTATCAGCAGCTAGGACACACCGTGTGGAGGCGGCAGCAGCATGAGTAGGCCACAGAGTGGCACAATTACATAATTTGGAGATAGCGGCAACTAGGACACAGCGTGTGGAGGCGGCAGCAGCATGAGTAGGCCACAGAGTGGCACAATTACATAATTTGGAGGTAGGTGCAGCTAGGACACAGCGCGTGGAGGCGGCGGCAGCAGCATGAGTAGGCCGCAGAATGGCACAATTACTTAATTTGGAGGTAGCGGCAGCTAGGACACAACGTGTGGAGGCGGTGGCAGCAGCATGAGTAGACCACAGAGTGGCACAATTACATAATTTGGAGGTAGCGGCAGCTAGGACACAGCGTGTGGAGGCGGCAGCAGCATGAGTAGGCCACAGAATGGCAAAATCACATAATTTTGAGGTAGTGGCAGCTAGGACACAGCGTGTGGAGGCGGCAGCAGCATGAGTAGGCCACAGAGTGGCACAATTACATAATTTGGAGGTAGCAGCAGCTAGGACACAGCGTGTGGAGGCGGCGGCAGCAGCATGAGTAGGCCACAGAGTGGCACAATCACATAATTTGGAGGTAGCAGCAGCTAGGACACAGCGTGTGGAGGCGGCGGCAGCAGCATGAGAAGGCCACAGAGTGGCACAATTACATAATTTGGCGGTAGCGGCAGCTAGGACACAGCTCGTGGAGGCGGCGGCAGCAGCATGAGTAGGCCACAGAGTGGCACAATTACATAATTTGGAGGTAGCGGCAACTAGGACAAAGCGCGTGGAGGCGACAGCAGTATGAGTAGGCCACAGAGTGATACAATCACATAATTTGGAGGTAGCAGCAGCTAGGACACAACGTGTGGAGGCGGCAGCAGCAGCATCAGGCCACAGAGTGGCATGGTGACATAGCCTGGAGGTGACAGCAGTAGCAGCATGAGGGGACCTGATTGTTGAGGTGGCAGCAGCATCAGAAGGCTACATATTGGGTCAGTGACAGAGTGGAGAGGTGGGTGGCCATACCAGTCACTGGTAAAGATGCTGGGTGGTAGAAGGAGCAGCTGGCAGATGTGTGGCATAAGGCGGGTGGCAGCATCATAAGAGTGGCTGAGGCAGGTAGCCTGAAGAATACAGTCTCATTTGTCAAGGTTTGGGTGACGCATCATGGCTGATCTAATCTGATGCATCAGGCGTTGGTGGGTGGAAATCCTGGCTGATCCACGCCTGATTCATCTTGAGAAAGGTGAGTCTTTCCACATTTTGGAAGGACAGGCGAGTTCTCCTTGGGGTAACTATGGCCCCCGCCGCACTGAACACCCGCTCTGATGCCACACTACTAGCCGGGCAGGACAGCTTCTCCATTGCAAACTCGGCCAGTTGCGGCCACAAATCCAGTTTGGCTGCCCAGTAGTACAGCGGATCTTCAATGTGGGGTGGCAGGGTGCTTTCCAAGTAGGCCACCACCTGCTGGTTCAGGGTCGGCTCCTGGTCTACCTGCTGTTGCTGCACTTGGCGGGTGAAGAAAGCTGCTCATCAGCGACTCAAGTTGCTGCTGATGGAGCTGGTACTGCTCCTACCCCCCCCCCAAACACACAGAGCAGCCGTGGCAGTGGTACGTGAGCGCTGAGGGACCCCCCGGTCAGACCTGTGAGAGGATCGACGATGACACAGATAGGCAGCAGCCAACTGACTACATAGGATGTCTCTATAGTACTTCAGTTTGTCCTCCCTCTCAGCAGGTGAAAAAAAGGCCCCCATTTTAGACCTATAGCGAGGGTCCAAGAGGGTGGAGAGCCAGAAGTCATCCCTCTGCTGTATGGTAAATATTTGGCTGTCACTACTTAAGCAAGTGAGCATGTATCGGGCCATTTGTGCAAGTGACTCGGAGGGGCTCCCTGCCTCCAACTCCACTGTATACTGCCATGGTGTCTCTGGGTCATCTGCCTCATCTTCCTCATCTCCCTCTACCTCCTCTGACTGCTCCTCCTCTTCTGTCACCTGGGTAGAAAAACCACTAAATGCTTGTGCTCCAATGTCCTCCTCCTCCTGTTCAGCCCACACCGGACTCATGTGGCTGTGAGATGCAGTCTCCACGTCTCCAGTCCCCTGACCAGAAAGATTTTGCAGCATCTGTTCCAGGACATGAAGCAGTGGAATGATGTTGTTCATATCGTAGTCCTGGCGACTGACAAATAACGTGGCCTCCTCAAAGGGCCTGAGCAAGCGGCAGGTGTCATGCATGAGCTGCCACTGGCTGACATAAAAATTACACAGGGGAGTACTCCTGTCCGCTTAGATCATTAAGAAATCGTTTATGGCCTTTCTCTGTTCGTACAGTTGGTCCAACATATGGAGGGTAGAATTCCAATGGGTGCAAACTTCACATATCAGCCTATGTTGGGGGATGCCATTCTGCCGCTGCAGCTCAAGAAGGGTGTGCTTGGCGCTGTAGGAATGGCTGAAGTGAATGCAAAGTTTCCTGGCCATTTTTAGAATGTTTTGCAGTTGGGTATAAGACTTGAGGAACCGTTTGACAACTAGATTAAATACGTGCGCCATGCAGGGCGCATGGCTCAGCCCTCCTTGGCGGAGCGCGGACACTATGTTCTTTCCGTTATCTGTCACCATGGTTCCGATTTTCAGTTGTCGCGGAGAAAAGCAGCAACCAATTTCTTCTTTCATGACGCGGAGCAGTTCCTCCCCTGTGTGACTTCATTCGCCCAGGCAAACCAGGCGTAGAACTGCGTGACACCGCCGTGCCCTGCACATGTGGTATGCTGGAGGAGCACTATGACTTGGCCCTGCAGTGGAGGCTGAGGTGGTGGAGAAGGAGCCGGACATTAGCGCAGGATTAGCAGTTTGACAACGAGGAGGAGAAAGTGGCATCACCTGTTCAAGTTGCTCGTGTGGCTGAGCAGGAAGCACATTGACCCAGTGGGCCATAAAGGACATGTACTGGCCTTGACCGTAGTTACAACTCCACACGTCGGCGCTGCCGTGCATTTTGGCAGACACCGACAGGCTCAAGGACTGGGCCACCTTCTCTTCTACATATTTGTGCAGGGCTGGGACTGACTTTTTGGAAAAGAAATGATGGCTTGGGACTCTCCATCTCGGCTCGGCACAAGCCATCAGTTCTCTGAACGGTGCAGAGTCCACCAGTTGAAAAGGGAGGGACTGCAACAAGAGCAACTTGGACAGGAGCAAGGTCAGCTTCTGCGCTGTAGGATGGCTGGACGCGTACTGCTGTCTCTTTGCAATCGCCTGCCGTAATGCCGATTGCTGCTGTAATGAGTGGTGAGGAATAAGAGGAGGAGGAGCGGGAACATCTGGAGCGGTAGATAATGACAGACAGCTCCCTTCGGCAGAGGTGCTGGAGCCTTGACTGCCTGAAATGGGATGCGTGCCACTGGGTGATGCTGCTGTTGCTGCTGCCGACTGGACCGCCACATCTGAGCCACGGTTCTCCCAGGCCATTTTGTGGTGACGCTGCATATGTTGGTGCAGGGCCATGGTGCCAACATTAACACCCTGGCCACGCTTCACTTTCTGACCACAGATTCTACATATAGCCATGTTCACCTCCTCAGGCGTCTTAACAAAAAACTTCCACACCGCCGAGTAGGCGATTTTACCAGCAACACTCCGCACTGAATGAGTGGTACCTCCGCTGCCTGGCTGAGCCCCTGCGCCGCTCTTTTCAAGGCTGGAAAGCACCTGCGAAGAGTGCGGTCTACCCCGCGCCCGTTTGGCTCCCGACATCGCACTGCTGCCACTCCGCTGACCAAAGGACACACTACCGACTTGCTGCCTGCACCGCTGCCTGACGCGCAAGCTGTCAGTCTCTTCTGCAGATGATGATAATGATGATGAAGCCCTTGCTTCACCCAGCTCCCAAGTGCGATCGGCTACATAATAATCAACTACAGTTTGCACGTCGCTAATGTCCTGTTCAACTGTCTCGGTGTACAAAGCCTGACCGCTCTCAACATCACCTCCCACTACACTCTTCTCATCAGTACTTGACCGCCTACTGGAAGGAGCGGATTTTTGCCCCACCTCTTTCCCAGTAGCTGCTGACTGTCCTCAAGTAGTTCGTCCTCGCTGTATAGTGGCGCAGAGCCCACAGCATATAGTACTTCTCTGGCTGAGGGAACCGAAAAGGACAGAGGCAGGTTGAGGACAGGTGACGGCACTGGAGCTGCTCCAGGCCCATGCCAACTAAGGGTTGTGTCTGGCAAACCCGCCGACTCTTGGCTGGGGGTGTCAGATGTCATCTGGGAGGAAGTGGATGACCGAGTCAACCATTCAAGAACTGCTGGGTTGGTAGTCAACACATGACCACTAGATGACACCGGTAGCTCTGGCCTCGCCAAGTGACCCCTAATGCCACGTCCCCTTCCTATGCTGCGACCTGTGCCTATTCCAGGAACATTTGTGCCACTGCCCCTGCCCTGTGAAAGGCCTGTCACCCCTATATCTGACATACTGTTTGATAAAAAATTTTAAATAAAAAGAAATTAAGAATCCCCCCAAAAAAATACTTTGCTCACTGCCTTGCACAACGGCTTAACTATTTCTTTAAGAAATACCATCACCCATAGAGTGGGTTAACAATGGGTTGCAGAACTGGGTTACTGCACAGCACTACACACTATATGACGATTTTCTTTTTCTATGGCGACTGACGCTGCAAATAGTTATTTAAAATGAACAACCCCACAAACACAGCTTTTTTCTTTGGCAATTCAACTTCACTGAAGAAGTTAGCACTACATGGCGCTTGTCTGTTTGTATGGCGAATAACGCCGCAAATAGTTATTTAAAATGAACAACCCCACAAACACGGATTCACTGTTTTTTTGGCAATTCAACTTCACTGAAGAAGTTAGCACTATATGGCGCTTGTCTGTTTGTATGGCGAATGACGCCGCAACTATTTCTTTCACATTTACAAGCTGCCAATCACGGATTATATATGTTTTTCCCCAAACACAACCCAAAAGATATATATATATATTTTTTTTTTTATGTACCCCAAACAAGGCTCTGACCCCCTTACTGCACTGCAACAAGGGACACTAGTGGTGCTTCTTTGAATAAAGCACCCCAAAACAGCCTTTAGAACAGAGTGCAGTGTCCAGTGTCTGCTGCTCAGTGTACCAGAATAGCGATTTCACTGCCTGATAATCCCCTATGGATTCTGTATAGAAATTGTCCCTCTCCTTTCCTTGCAATTCAGATTATCTATCCCTGATATCCTCATTTCTTTTCTTTAGCAACGTTTTTCTATCACTTGCCCTATCTCTCCTGACGTCTGTCTCTGGTCTAAAATCAATTGCAAAAGGCGGATTTCAGCGCTGCAAAGCTATTTATAGGGCTGTTACATCACAGGACCTGGCTGGCTGCTAATTGGCTACATGTCTGCATGTGATCGCATTGTGGGTGTTTACTTCTTTGTCCCAGAAATCCTTCCCCCATGTCATGCCATGTGCATGCGGCCATTTTAGGGAAAAAAAAAAACGTTGCAGACATTACTTACAAACTGTCTATATACATTCAGGATAATAAACCATCAGACACTTCACATACCATAAACTGGGAAGCCCACAAAGCCTTCATTAGGGGAGAATTTATTACTCTCGGTACCAAACTTAAAAAAGATAGGCAAAAGAAACTAAACTCTCTACTTGGTCAAATCCCTGCAAAAGATAAAACAAGATGATTTACTCTTACTCTAGAACACCTAAATATAAAATGTGCAAAGGCATACCAGTATGCCAAATTTAAATACTATCCTCACGGAGATAAAGGCAACAGATTAATGACCCACTTACTGAAAAAACGTAAGGGCTCCCAATATATCCATCATATACGAAATAATCAAGGCCACTTACTCTCTTCTACTAAAGAGATTGCCAACAAGTTTAACTGTTTCTATGCTAAACTGTACAATCTGTCTTCACCTACCTCCCAAATAGACCTACCTACACAGGTAACAAATAGAGATCGGATTGATCAGTTTCTTTCTTCTCTTAATCTCCCTAGCATAACAGAAGAAGAACGTAACTCCTTACTTTCTCCTATCTCTCAAACAGAAGTCCAAAACATTATAAAATCAGTGCCACAGGGTAAGGCACCTGGTCCAGATGGCCTTCCTGCAGGCTATTATAAAAAATTTCTCCCCACACTTCTTCCTCATATGACCAGTTCGTGTATGGCTCTCGCCGAAGGTGCACCTCTTCCTAAGCAGGCCCTGGAGGCGACCATTACTATTTTGCCCTAGGAAGGCAAGGATGCTAAAGAGTGCAGCAGCTATCGGCCCATCTCCCTACTTAGCATTGACGTAAAAGTCTGGGCCAAACTACTAGCTGCCAGATTAAATGCTATTACCCCGCGTATCATCCATCCAGATCAAGCAGGCTTTATAAAAGGCAGTGAAGGTAATTTTCATTCATGCAGGATTTTACATGCCATCACACTGGCCTCCCATAAAAACATCCCCTTGATTCTTCTAGGAACAGATGCCGAGAAGGCATTCGATAGGGTCAGCTAGTTATTCATGCAGTGTACCCTGCATAAATTTGGCATCCCAGACGCCTTTATCAACTCGATTATGACCTTGTATAACTGCCCGAGTGCTAGAGTCAGGGTTAATGGCACCCTTTCACCCCCATTTGAGGTAAGTAACAGTACACGCCAAGGCTGTCCTCTTTCTCCCACTCTGTTTGTTATAGGCATGAAAATTTAGCTACAAGCCTTTAGATGTAATCCGCACATTGGAGGTCTTAAGGTCAAAGAAGTTGAACATAAATGTGCTGCCTTTGCAGACGACCTATTATTACTAATTAGCAACCCTGTTCAAGCATTCTCCTATATTATGTCTCTTTTTCAAACGTTTAGTTCTTTAACCCCTTAGTGACCAGCCTGTTTTTGGCCTTAGTGACCAAGCGTTTTTTTTTCTTTTTTCATCGTTGCGTTCCAAGAGCTATAACTTTTTCATTTTTCCGTCTATATAGATGTATGAGGGCTTATTTTTTACGGGAGAAGTTGTAGTTTTTAATGGTGCCATTTTGGGGTACAGATAACTTTCTGATTAACTTTGATTAACTCTTTCTGGGAGGGAAATGGGAAAAATTGCAATACCACCACTGCGTTTTTACGTTATAAATTTTACGGCGATCATTTTTCGGTATAAATTACAACATATATTTATTCTCTGGATCAATACGATTACAATGATACCAAATACATATAGTTTTTTTTGCGTTTTACTACTTTTTTGCAATAAAATCCTTTTTTTAAAAGAAAAAAAAAGTTTTTGCATTGCTGATTCCCAAGAACAAATTTTTTATTTATTTTTCTTTCTATGGAGTTGTGTCAGGGCTTCATTTTTGCGGGACAACTTGTACTTTTCATTGGTATCCTTTTTTAGTAAATGACGCTTTTTGATCGCTTGTTATAACGTTTTTTTGGTGGCAACTAAGAATAAATTAGCAATTGTCTTTTTTTTTTTTTAATTTTTTTTTTAATTGTGTTTACCGTAGGGGCTAATTTTTGTGATATTTATGTAGTACGGGTCGTTACGGACGTGGCAATACCAAACATATGGGGGAGATTTTTTTTTTGCAATTTTTTTCATTGAAAAGCTTATTTTCAATGGAAAAAAAAGAGTAATTTTTTTTTATGGGATTTTTTTAATAGAAAAAATGTGTTTTTTTAAACTTTTTTTTACCACTTAATAGTCCCACAGAGGGACTATAACAAACAATACTTTGATTGCCTTTAAAATGCAATGCATTATCCCTATAGTGCATTGCATTTTAATGGCAATGTTATTCATACTTTGACCAGCAGGCTGCGCCAGAGAGGCGCAGCCTGCTGGTAATGTACTCAAGGCTGGTCTGGGGCCTAGATCAGACCCCTGCCAGCCTTCCCACACATCGGCACCCTGCGATCGCTTTTGCAGGGTGCCGATGGGAGACAGAGGGAGACCGCTCCCTCTGTCAGCACTTTACATGCGGCGGGCGCCATTGCCCACGGCATGTAAAGTGTTAAACAGCCCGGAACGGCACTCCTGCCGGTCCGGGCTGTTAGAGCAGGGCCGCGGCTTTCATGTGAGAGCCGGGCCCGTGCTCACCGCTGCACGGGAGACCCGTGCAGCGCTTAGACTGGGCCGCCGTGAAAAAGCGGCGGCCCAGCCTAAGGCCCCTTAGTGACCGCCGTAAAAAGGCGTATGGGTGGTCACTAAGGGGTTAATCTTTATCTAATTTTAAAATCAGTGCCTTCCCCTTTAAGTGGCGTCCTGCTGATCTGACATACTTAGGCATCTCCATAACCAAAGACATCGGAAAGTTATACTCTGCCAACTATTCCACCTTATTGAAAAATATTAAAAATCAACTCAACAGCCTCTCATTACCCTATGTCTCATGGATGGGGCGCAGGAACCTCTTACAAACATTCTACCGAAACTTTTGTATCTACTACAGATGGTCCCTATTCATTTACCAAGGTATTTCTTTTTACAAGTTAAATCGATATTTACCTCATTTCTATGGAAAGGCAAAAAACCGAGGATAACATATAATCGCCTCATCAAGGCTCGCACACAGGGAGGGTTTGGCCTTCCAGATATTTACACTTATTACAGAGCAATTCAGCTCAAGAGATGGTTACAGCTCTGTATCCCCCCTTTCAGAGTTTTGGGATCGGACATAGAGATGTCTTTGCTGACTGGCAGGTCTTTGGGGTATTGAGATACCAGGCGTTATACCCCTGGGTTTAACGAAAGGCATTTACCTTAATATACATGCTTTACGCTCTGCTGTTACCTTGTTTTCCAGCCCTCCAAATGATATGCCGTCCTCCTTAATCCCATTTTTGCTGAAACCACAGACTCAGATTACTCCATACTTTTGGAGACGTCTGGGTGATGTTTCCATTACCACTTTGATGTCACCTGTGTGTAGGTGAGGTCTTTTTGGATAGGCTGGAATTCAGGCGGTCTTGCCTAGCTCTAGTGCCTATTCTCTCTGCTAAAAGTAATGTCACTTGGTTTGAAACATTTTCTCATAATGATACAATCCCTAGACGTAGCATATCAGTGTTATATAAATATCTCTCTTCCTTACCAGTTGATGCTACCACAGCATACATTATATTTTGGGAAAAAGACCTAGATAGATTATTTACTGAAGCTGAAATCCTTCAGATTCATCTGAGATCGCATGGCTTCTCTAGGTGTGTCAAAATTCAAGAACATTCCTATAAAACCATGACAAGATGGTATAATGACCCCCATAAACTCTATCAAATGGGTTTGTCTGATTCAAACTCCTGTTGGAGATGTGCACAAACTGAGGGTACACTAGGTCACTTATTTTGGGACTGCCCACTGATACAACCTTATTGGGCTATGATTGAAAATAGGGTTAATGAGATTTGTAAGACTAATATCAAGCTCTCTTCCACCTCTGTCCTGTTATGGTTATCATTGGGCTCATGGTGCCCTTCACACAATGACCTACCCACACTACTTATTCAGGCAGCTAGGTTATTGATTCCACTGCTTTGGCTCAACCAAACTGCGCCTACCTTTGAGAAGTGGAAAGAGAAGATTGATCAAATATATCTCATGGAAGAATTGGCCTACTGGGCGAATAGGAATCATCATAAGTTTCAAAAACTGTGGGCTCCTTGGAGAGAATTTTGCATTAAACATACTTGCTATTACTCCTCCCTTATTTTGTGCACTTAATATGGGTTTACTTTGGCACAGGACTCACTATATCTGCTTATTTTCTGAAATCCTCCACAGAGAATATACTAACTTGTACCTAAAAACTGAATGACAGGTTACAATAACACATGACTATCACTATGTCTCGTACTCTGGTTGTGGAAATGCTATCTCCCTTCCCTCCCTTTTCCCCTTCCCAGAACCGGATATGTATCTCGTTATTTTCACCTTCCCCTTCAGAACCCATATCCATGGTCCCCTCTCTGTCCTCTCTAGGGTGGATTGACCTACCTCTTATACACTTGAGGGGGTCACACTACCTTCCCCCTCTTCCTACATCCCCCCTTCCCCTCCCCCATACTTCCCCTTGCCCCCTCCTCCTATACCCATCTCTTGATCCTTTCCCCTTACCCGCTCTCCCTTTGATACTTATGTAATAAATGCAACTTTGGAGAATTGTTACATTTTACGATTGTATGTTTTTATTCAATCTCTTTACAATAATGTACCCTATATAACAAAAATTTTCAATAAAAAGAGATTTGTTAAAAAAAAAGTTGGGTGGTATGTGTGTGTAGTGTAAATATGGTGTATTCATGTGTATGTGTGTTGCATATATATGGTACTAGCAGAAAGACCCGGCTTCGCCTGGGTATATTTCATCTATCTATTTAATGTTTCTGTGTGTCGTTGCAGAGAGAAAGTCAATGCAGCTGACAGAAATTGATTTTTACCTTCATTTTTTCAATCCCTGCTTCAGTTGTAGTCTAAATTTTGTGTGTCATTGCAGAGAGAAATTCACCCTCCCACCCCTGCAGCTGACAGAAGTTTATTTTTCCCTTCATTCTTTCAATCCCTGTTGGCTGTGGAGTGGGAGGGGGCGTGACCTGACAGAGTTGGGGGTGTGGATTAGCAAAGCACTTCGCATAGGTGATTTAATCTATTTCATTTAATGTTTCTGTGTGTCGTTGCAGAATGGCTGCAGAGTGGGAGGGGGCGTGGTCTGACAGAGTTGGGGGCGTGACTTAGCAAGACGATTCGAACAGTTGTAGTCTATAATTAGTCTATTTTATCTAAAATTTTTGTGTGTCGTTGCAGAGAGAAATTCACCCTCCCACCCCTGCAGCAAACAGAAGTTTATTTTTACCTTTATTTTTTCAATCCCCGTTGGCTGCGGAGTGGGAGGGGGCGTAACCTGACAGAGTTGGGGGCGTGGATTAGCAAGACGCTTCACATGGATGTATTTAATCTATTTCATTTAATGTTTCTGTGTGTTGTTGCAGAAAGAAAGTCAACCTCCCACTCATCCCTGCAGCTGACAGAAGTTGATTTTTACCTTTATTTTTTCAATCCCTGCTGGCTGAGGAGTGGGAGGGGGCGTGGCCTTACAGAGTCGGGGCGTGGCTTAGCAAAGCACTTCGCATAGGTGCATTTAATCTATTTCATTTAATGTTTCTGTGTGTTGTTGCAGAATGGCTGCGGAGTGAGAGGGGGCGTGGCCTGACAGAGACGGGGCGTGGCTTAGCAAAAGGCTTTGAACGGTTGTAGTCTATAATTAGTCTATTTCATCTAAAATTTTTGTGTGTCGTTGCAGAGAGAAATTCACCCTCCCACCCCTGCAGCAAACAGAAGTTTATTTTTACCTTCATTTTTTCAATTCCCATTGGCTGCGGAGTGGGAGGGGGCGTGACCTGACAGAGTCGGGGGCATGGATTAGCAAGACGCTCGCATGGGTGTATTTAATCTATTTTATTTAGTGTTTGTGTGTGTTGTTGCAGAAAGAAAGTCAACCTCCCACCCATCCCTGCAGCTGACAGAAGTTGATTTTTACCTTTATTTTTTCAATCTCTGTTGGCTGCGGAGTGAAAGGGGGTGTGGCTTGATGGAGTCGGGGGTGTGGCTTACTGAGACCTGGGGCGGGAGTTTTAAGTACTTCTTTTAGGGTGGCCTGAATTAAAGGTCAATACCATGCTTATTTATGAGCCCACGCAATAGACAGCAGTGGAGGAAAACATCTTTTATTACTACTGAACTGTAGTAATAGAAAAAAAGCATAAGTTATATTTATGGTAACCGGAATACCCTTAACAGTGTCAGTAAATAGAAATGGATGAGATCCTCAGTTGCTGATAATTACCTGGTTGTTATGGAAACCTGCCCTCCCTGTGTTTGCCTTTGCAGAGAATGGCAGTTGGAGTTTAAAATTAAAGTTTCCAGTTGTAATGTTGGCTAATGGAGATCATATTTTGGGAATATCTCAGGAACGGTATGTCCTAGAGAGATGAGACCTGGTCTAAAACCTTCCCGGACACCTGATGTACCTGTGTGCCAAATTTGGTGAAAATCGGTCCAGTAGTTTGGTCGCGCATAGAGAACAGACAGACAGACAGACAGACAGAAACTCATTTTTATATTATTAAGAGATATGTAGGGAACCGTTCAGTAGGGAACCTGTTGTTAAAAATTGGAATCCCACCCCTGCAGCAAGGTAATCGCCATTGATAACAATACAGACTTTTCTGCCATGTAGGACATCCTACACACTTAAAAGGGTTCTCCGTGAATTAAGAAAATTAAAGTAATTAAATATTACTTTATCATAAATATATTCCCAAATACCGTTCATTAGTTATAATGGCTCATTTTGTCTGGTGAGCAGTCATTAGGATAAATAAAATGGCTGCTGTCCTATTAGTACACACAAAACCTGTCCTAATCACACAGCAGGATAAGTTACTTTAGAACACCGAGCTAAAGAGTCACCTCATCATTGCCTCTGCTCTTCTTGCCAGGGATTTTGATCCTGAATACAGCTGGTAAGATCTTCAGCTGAATCTCTGTAAGAATGGAGTTCATGAGGAGACATGAAGTACAGAGCGGATGGACAGGATAGACTGTGGTAATGAAGACTGCATACAAGAGCTGTTGCTCATTACCCCCACCCTCCTCACTCTACTGTATGTCTCCTCATGAACTGCATTGCTACAGAGATTTAGGTAAAGATTAGGGATGAGCGAGCATACTCGTCCGAGCTTGATACTCGTTCCAGTATTAGGGTACTCGTAAGTGCTCACTACACAGATGAGTATCTCGCCATGCTCGAGGAAATGGCATCTCCCGCCGTTTGAATTTTTGGCGGCTATAAACTCAGCCAATCACAAGCCAGGAGACGCTGCTGTACACCCAGCATCACATGGGGCCCTTACATGTCGATAGCAGGGGTTGGCTGGCCTGATCAGGTGTCCCTGGAATATACTAGTGACTGCCCGTGGTACTCGGCTCAGTCGCTGCCTGGATGCCGTTAGGGACAGATCTGCAGTGTGATACAGGGAGAGTGTTAGAGTGTTCTACTAGATTTGTGTTAGGCAGGAGTGATTCTAAAAGAACCCAACAGCCCTTGTTAGGGCTACAAGACCCTTTTTTTTTATCTGTTTGTGGCTGGGCTTGCTGGCACTAGTAGTGCAGCTACCGCCATATTTGCAGCATTTTGCAGGGAGACTGGAAAAAGTTGATTTTTTGGCTCTCAGTGACACACATCCATTTCAAACAGCTAAGTGGGACAATTTTTTTGTGTTTCATTGAAATGGGCACAGTCTGCAGAAGATTTTTTTCTGTCTGATAGATAGTGGAAGTCACAGCACAAAATCCCTTTGTCTGCTCTCAGTGATACAAATCCATACAGCTGTGTGGAACCATTCTGTGTGTCACAGTTCAGCTGGCCAGTCACCACAAACCACAATCCGTATTTTCTGTCCAGGTGACCCATACTGTGCGTCACGTAATCAAATACAGTCTTTTCTCTCACTGATACAGCTACATTAGAAAAATCTGAGTGCGACATTTGTCTGGGTTGCAGTGAAAATAGCCACAGTCAGCAAGGTCTGAGTTTGCTCTCTGATATATTCTGCACGTCACGTAAAAAAAAAAAAAAAAAAAAAAAAAAAAAAAACTTTTTTTTTTTTTTTTTAAAATCTCATTAATACAAATCCATTTCATACAGCTGTGTGGAACCATTCTGTGTGTCACAGTTCAGCTGGCCAGTCACCACAAACCACAATCCGTATTTTCTCTCCAGGTGACCCATACTGTACGTCACGTAATAAAATACGGTCTTTTGCTCTCACTGATACAGCTACATTAGAAAAATCTCTGTGTGACATTTGTCTGGGTTGCACTTAAGCAGACCAAGTCAGCCTAATCTAATAGTTTCAGTGTAATTGCTCCATACTGCACGGTACGTAATAAAATATGTAATTTTGCTCTAACTTATCCACCTATATATTAACTTGTTCAGATTGAACAAGTTTGTGGGTTTCAGTACAGCAGGCCCATTTTTTTTTTTTGGTATATATAATACACTTATATACAGAAAATGTTGAACCCCAGGGCTAAGGGTCAAGGACGAGGGCGTGGGCATTCAATTACTGCAGGGGGCAGAGGCCGTGGTCCTGGGCAGGGTGAGTGTCACGCTCGGATGTGGGGGGAAAAGCCACACCGAGCGTATGAGGGATGGGAACAGACAAAACCAGGGAACTGGACACCTCCTGCAGGGGACCCTAAGACTAGGCCCTAGCTGGCTACCAGTATGAACTAACCCGGGTGGTAGGAAAGCTCATACACAGGAACCTAATCTGAATAAACCCTAGAACACCCTGCAGTCTAATGACACAAGAGAGTAACCTGTTCCTCCAAGCGTAAGGAGGAACAGGAGACTCAAACAGGAATAACCAAAGGAAGGGAAAACACTTAACTTTAAGTAGAACTCAGCAACAGGATCTCAGCCGAGATCCACACCACTCTCAACCAGGTATGTAGCAGATATAAACCGCAAGGGATACTGGGAGAGGAAGAGGTAAGAAGGAGACAGCTAATTGCCCAGCGGCAACAGCTGAGGGAAAGGGGTGTGGTGAACAGCACCCAAACCACAGGGAATAGCCTGTCAAACCTGTCACTTAGAAAGCCGCGCAGAACGTCTGATTCCAGACGCAAGACCACTCGTGACATTACCCCCCCTTTTACGGGTGACCTCCGGGCACCCAGGACCAACTTTATCAGGGTGACATCTGTGAAAGGCTTTTACCAAACGACTGGCTGCACCAATATAGGGGCAGAGGAAAAGCACTCCTTTACAGCAGAGAAGGCTTGCAATGCTGCATCAGACCACACTGAGACATCCGTCCCTTTCTTAGTCATGTCAGTTAAGGGTTTAACTATAGTCGAATAGTTCTTAATAAATTTTCGGTAATAGTTGGTGAACCCCAAAAATCGCATAAGAGCCTTCAGATTTTCAGGTCGGTCCCAGTTCAGAACAGCACAGACCTTCTCTGGATCCATACGAAAACCTGAAGATGAAAGCAGGTATCCTAAGAATTGCACCTCATGTACAGCCAAAGCACATTTCTCTAATTTTGCATACAACTTGTTATCTCTTAGGATTTGCAACACCTGCCTCACGTGATCCTGATGTGTCACAATATCTGGAGAATAGATTAGTATGTCATCCAAATACACGACTACAAACCTCCCCACAAGATGATGAAAAATGTCATTAACAAAATGCTGGAAGACAGCAGGAGCATTGGTCAACCCAAAAGGCATGACCAGGTTCTCAAAGTGGCCCTCAGGAGTGTTAAAGGCCGTCTTCCATTCATCCCCTTCCTTGATCCTGACCAGATTATATGCCCCCCTTAAGTCCAACTTGGAGAACACCTTGGCATCCACAATCTGGTTAAACAAGTCAGGAATCAAAGGAAGGGGGTACGGATCACGGACAGTAATCCTATTGAGTTCACGGAAATCCAGACATGGCCTAAGGGATCCGTCCTTTTTTTTAACAAAAAAGAACCCTGCTGCCACAGGAGATTTGGAAGGCCTAATATGTCCTTTGGCCAAACTCTCAGCAATATATTCCTTCATGGCCGTTCTCTCAGGTCCAGAAAGGTTATACAGCCTAGATTTAGGCAATCTTGTTCCAGGGATAAGATTGATAGGACAATCGTATTCCCGGTGAGGGGGTAAATCCTGACATCCACCTTCAGAAAATACATCAGAGAAATCCGATATAAAAGAAGGAAGAGTCTTAGTGGTTAAAGCAGAAAAAGATGTATTAAGGCAATTGTCAACACAATAATCGCCCCAATCCACAATTTGTCTAGTATGCCAGTCAATGGACGGATTATGTTTGCTTAACCACGGTAAACCCAGAACCACAGGAGCAGGAAGACCTTCCAACACAAAACATGAAATAAGCTCCTGATGAAATTCACCCACTCTTAATTTGATATCATGCACCATCTGAGACAAACACTTCTGAGAGAGAGGTGCAGAATCAATGGCAAACACAGAAATCCTCTTATCCAAAGAACTTGGTGACAATCCATGCATACGGACAAACTGAGCATCAATCAAGTTCACCCCTGCCCCGCTGTCAATAAACACCTCAATTTTCACAACCTTTGATTCTAGCGCCACCTCGGCAGTCAGGAGAAAATGGGTACTGCAGGATGAAGACAAATGCACATTTTCAGTCTCCCTACCCACTCCACCAAGAGTGAGATGAGAATTCAACGCCCCCTTTTCTTTTCTCTCCTTTAGAGATAGGAAGCATGGACATACATTGATAAAGTGTCCTTTCTGACCACAGAAAAAACACACACCCTTTTTATTACCAAGATGATTGCGGGTGGCTACAGGAGTGGCTCCCCCTAATTGCATAGGTTCATCCCCAGACATCAACCTAGGGGAATATTCACCCAAAGTGTCATAGGAAGCTGGTACACTATGTGATAGTACGTCCTGAGAGCGGGGGCCCCTAGATCTCTCTCTCAGGCGCCTATCCATGCGTACAGCAAGAGACATAGCGGCTTCCAAAGACACAGGGGTTTCCTGAAAGGCCAAAGCGTCCTTCAGCCTTTCAGACAAACCTTGACAGAATTGGCTACGTAAAGGCCGATCGTTCCATTCAGTATTGGTCGCCCACCTCCGAAACTCAGAGCAATAAGTCTCAACCGGCCGCTCACCCTGACAAAGGTTACGTATCTGGGTCTCCGCCAGGGAGATACGATCCGGGTCATCATAGATAATCCCTAGGGTCTTGAAAAATTCATCTACCGACCGGAGAGACAGCGATCCAGCCGGTAGAGAAAAGGCCCATGACTGCGCATCCCCTTTAAGTAGCGAGATGACCACACCAACCTTCTGTTCCTCATTACCAGAAGAATGTGGACGCAGTCTGAAATACAATTTGCACGCCTCCCTAAATAGAACAAAATTATCACATTCCCCAGAAAATCTATCCGGGAGGGGGACCTTAGGCTCCAAACAGGCCTGACACTCAGCACCCCCAGAACCACCAGCCTGTGGTCTCTGAATCTGGTTGCGGATGTCAGCCACCTCCAAGCTGAGTCCCTGCAGCCGTTCAGCCAGTGTAGCAATAGCATCCATGTCAGCACAAAAATGACATAAATTTTTGTTAGTGGCGGTTTATAATGTCACGCTCGGATGTGGGGGAAAAGCCACACCGAGCGTATGAGGGATGGGAACAGACAAAACCAGGGAACTGGACACCTCCTGCAGGGGACCCTAAGACTAGGCCCTAGCTGGCTACCAGTATGAACTAACCCGGGTGGTAGGAAAGCTCATACACAGGAACCTAATCTGAATAAACCCTAGAACACCCTGCAGTCTAATGACACAAGAGAGTAACCTGTTCCTCCAAGCGTAAGTAGGAACAGGAGACTCAAACAGGAATAACCAAAGGAAGGGAAAACACTTAACTTTAAGTAGAACTCAGCAACAGGATCTCAGCCGAGATCCACACCACTCTCAACCAGGTATGTAGCAGATATAAACCGCAAGGGATACTGGGAGAGGAAGAGGTAAGAAGGAGACAGCTAATTGCCCAGCGGCAACAGCTGAGGGAAAGGGGTGTGGTGAACAGCACCCAAACCACAGGGAATAGCCTGTCAAACCTGTCACTTAGAAAGCCGCGCAGAACGTCTGATTCCAGACGCAAGACCACTCGTGACAGTGAGACAGTATCTGCTGATGAGGGAGCAGGGGAACGCCGCAGAGCTACACTCCCTAGCTTCATGTCTCAACTTACAGGGACACGTGGTAGAGCACTGTTGAAACCACAACAGTGCGAACAGGTGATGTCGTGGATTGCGGACAATGCTTCAAGTAATTTGTCCACCAGTCAGTCTTCCACGCAGTCCACCCACGTTACCCAAGGGAGCGCTCCTCTGGCTCCTCTACCTCAACCTCCTTCCCCCCAGTCTGCCCCCTCCCAGGAAAATTTGGAAAGCGATCCGGCATACTCTGAGGAACTGTTTTCTGGACCCTTCCCAGAGTCACAAACCATTTCTCAGGTTGCTGCTGACCTCTTTCCCGATGCCCAAGTTTTCCAACTGTCGCAGTCTGTGGGTGATGACATTGTTGACTTAGTGGAAGAAGTGTGTAAAGAGGTGTCAAACGATGAGGAGACACGGTTGTCAGACAGTGGTGAAGTTGTTGTCAGGGCAGGAAGTCCGAGGGGGAGCAGACTGAGGAATCGGAGGATGACGAGGTGACTGACCCAAGCTGGGTTGATATGCCGAGTGAAGACAATGCTTCTGAGGCGGAGGCGAGTGCTGCACCAGAACAGGTTGTAAGAGGCAGTGGTGTGGCCAGAGGAAGAAGCAGAGCCAGAGCTAGTGCATCAGCAGCAACTGTTTGACGTAGTGAAGCTCCTGTGGCGAGGCCTAGATGTTCGCAAGTCTGGAGGTTCTTTAAAGAAATTGAGGATGACCGACGGACTGTGGTGTGCAACCTGTGCCACACCAGGATCAGCAGGGGTGCCACCACTACTAACCTAACCACCACCAGCATGCGCAGGCATATGAGTGCTAACCACCCCACTCAATGGAACCAAGGCCGTTCATCTCCTGCGGGTCCCACCACTGCTCCTTCCCCTGTGTCACTCGCTGCCTCTGCGAGTCAACCCCCAGCCCAGGACCCCGGCACGAGCGCCTCCCGCCGGAAAACCACCCCTTCGCCTCCATGATCCTCCACACTGTCCACCAATGTGTCCCTGCGCAACGTTCAGCTGTCATTACAGCAGACGTTGGAGCACAAGCAGAAAAAAAGTTCAGCCCACCTACATGCACAAGCCCTCAACGTCCACATACAGGGCCACGCTAAATTTTTAATGTGCTCTACCTGCTACCGTCGTGTAGCTCGGTTAATGTGTAGTCGCAGTCATACAGGGCCACGCTAAATTTTTCCTGTGCTCTACCTGCTACCGTCGTGTAGCTCGGTCACTCTGTAGTCATAGCCATACAGGGCCACGCTAAATTTTTTCAGTGCTCTACCTGCTACCGTCGTGTAGCTTGGTCACTCTGTAGTCACAGCCATACAGGGCCACGCTAAATTTTTTCTGTGCTCTAACTGCTACCGTCGTGTAGCTCGGTCACTCTGTAGTCACAGCCATACAGGGCCACGATAAATGTTTATGTGGTTCGCCTGCTCCTGCAGTGTCACTCGCTCACTCTGTTGTCACCACCATAGTGGTTTGCACTATAGCAGCCCAAGTCTGCACATTCCACTTTTTCTCTCCAAGTGATCGATACTACACGTCACATTAGAAAATACGTTCTTTTGCTCTCAGTGATACAAATCCATTTCATACAGCTCAGTGGAACAATTCTGTGAGTTACAGTTCAGCACCTCAGTCTGCACAGACCACAATCTGTTGTTTCTGTGTAATTGATCTATACTGCACGTCACGTAAAAAAATACCTTTTTTTTGCTCTCAGTGATAGAAATCCATTTCATAAAATCCTTTCGTTCTCTTTAACTGATCTATACTAAACGTCACTTTTAAAAATACGTCTTTTTTCCGGATAGGTGACGTATACGGTATTAAACTGAGAAGAATACATACAACACATGCGCAACGTTCAGCTATCATTACAGCAGCCGTTGGAGCGCAAGCAGAAAAAAAGTTCAGCCCACCTACAAGCACAAGCCCTCAATGTCCACATACAGGGCCACGCTAAATTTTTCCTGTGCTCTACCTGCTACTGTCGTGTAGCTCGGTCAATGTGTAGTCACAGCCATACAGGGTCACGCTAAATTTTTCCTGTGCTCTACCTGCTACTGTCGTGTAGCTTGGTCAATGTGTAGTCACAGCCATACAGGGCGACGCTAAATTTTTTATGTGCTCTACCTGCTACCGTCGTGTAGCTCGGTCACTCTTACCGAGTCTGACCCTGGGGCCGCTCATGTACTGCCCACTTGGAGGATTGCGGGGCCTACCTCGGTCACGGTTTCTCAGACTTACTATGCCTCTTCCTCCAACCCCTCCTCCTTCGAATTACCATCCGTGCTTCACCTCCTGCTACCTCAGTCTAACTCGGTCACTCTGTTGTCACCGCCATGCTGCGGCAGGCTAAATTTTTGGGTGGCTCACCTGCTACCTCATCAAACTTGGTCACTTGTGTGGCTGGGGATAGGAGAGCAGTGCCAGCATGGGCATGGGTGATGGACCTTTGTTGCACCTAGTTGGGTGCTTCCCTAACATGTGATGGCCATGTGCCTCGCCTTTCTTGGTCTGGGTGAGCACAATTGCCATGAGGGTAACAACCAGGCTGTTGCAGGAGAATTTGGGGTAATGGTGGGATTAGGCAGCCTCAGAGGCATCCATGCATGCTGCCCCTGCTGTTTCCTGTCCATTTCCGTGGTGTTTCCATCATTTTCTGATGTTTCCAGGTTTTCACCCAACTTTCCCTAGGCAGAGCCTTGGTCCCCTGCAAAAAATGCTCGAGTCTCCCATTGACTTCAATGGGGTTAGTTACTCGAAACAAGCACCCGAGCATCCAGAAAAGTTCGTCTCGAATAACGAGCACCCGAGCATTTTAGTGCTCGCTCATCTCCAGTAAAGATCTTTTCACCTGTATTCAGGATCATAATCTGACAAGCAGAGCAGGATGAGGCAGCTCTTTAGCTGAATGTTGTGAAGTAACTTGTCCTGCTGCGTAATTAGGACAGGATTTGTGTGCATTAATAGGACGGCAGCCATTTTGTTTCTTCTAATGATTGCTCCCTAGACAAAAGAAGCCATTTTAACTAATGAAAGGTATTTGAGAATATTTTTATAAGAAAGTAATATTAAGTATTTTCCTTTTCTTAATTCCTGGAGAATCCCTTTAAGGAATGCCCCGGCCAGTTGTTTCATTCAGCATGTACACCTCCATTTGCATTACAGGCATACTTGCAAATGTACTGTCACTAGCCATAGATTCTACTGAGAGAGATTTTAGCAAGATGAAGAGGAAAGAGGACCATAATGTCCCTTTTTCCTAAATCATGCACTGTAATCTGGGAGAGAACTGTTTTTTGCTATAGTTGGATGTACTACAACTTATTTAATCTGGCCTGTTTACGGACTCTTTCACTATACGCTGGCCATTACATATTGCACCTACACGCCCTGTTTTCCATCCATCCAGAAACCCAACCAACATCACAGGCTCTCCAGCTATCATCAATCAGGGAGAAGCCCAAAACCAGGGTGCGCCCCGAGGGAAGAAAAGGTGCACTGCATTGGCCCTATGGAGCGATGGTGAGAGGAAAGCCACTGTGATATACTGTGTTAAAACAGGAGCCACTACCACTCCCATCATCCTCTCCAGCTCCTTAGGAACTCTCTGAAGAAGAACACCAAAATTCATATGTTTTTCTGGTCACTTAGCAGATTTAGACTTGACCCCCAAAAGTTGCCTAAAGTGAATGTATGTGAGAACCAATATATTAAACAACAGATGGATTAGGACTAACAGAGGAGTAACGTGAAGCTCCTTGATCCCAGTCAAACACATATACATATATATACCGTGGCGATGTGTACAGTAGTGCTGAAAGGTGTGTATATCCCACCCAGATACCTCACCTGGGTGAGATAACTAAAATCCAGGAAGATGGCACTGGCTACAGCAAACGTAGTTGGTGAAGCTATTTTTTGTTAAAGGGCTGGATTTTATTTGGACTGGTGGATAGGTTTACAGGTTTACAGTGTGTGGACTTGGTGAGCTGACCAGACTGTTGGAACTTGATACCGTGTTGGTAAACTGCGGGTTTTAGGTGAGTTAGGAACAAAATATGTGTTAGTTAGAGCTCAGGCAAGCAGGTGTTTGTTTGGTTTTGTTTTGTGCTGTGCTGAGGACCCAAAATAAAGCACTGTTGGACTGTAAAATCCCCTATTTGTTGGAAGATCTGTGATTGCTACCCCCCCGAGAGAGCAAGCGATCCCTTACAGTATATATATATATATATATATATATATATATATATATATATATAATATATAGGTTTATCTTCAAACAGTTAAACCATACACAGCAGAGCATAAGAACATAACAATAGTGGTATTATGGTTATGAATCTACTGAAACCAAAATGTCACTTTCTGTAGCCCAATTTCTGGGTCATACATCTGGAGGGGAATTGCTTGTTTAAAATGTCAGTGCAATAACTTTCTTCAATATGAATAGGAACTTTGTGAGTGTTAGCATGCAGCTCCTCTGGGGTTATGTAATAGCACCCAGCTTGCATTAATCACACTAACAATAGACTACCACACAGTTCTTAATATTGCTAGGAATTATCTCAGTATACATACTGCTAATGTGCCTTGTAGAAAGAGATTTTAAAAACATGGTTCAGCCTCAGTAAAGAGAAAATAGAGCAATATTTCATCGCTAACCTGTCTACTGCTTACTTTTTTTATTTAAATAAGATTAAAAGGAGCTTTTTTTGGCCTTTTCGACACACCTTTCTTGTTAGAGGGATGCCTTCACAATACGCTTATAATAAGCTTATAATAAATTTACAAAGTGTGCCCTTTCTGCCCCCCCAACATTTAGCTGTAAGCTTTCAAGAAACCTGGAAGAAAGGCTAGGGTTCATTTGTCACGCGACTTCTTTATGTAGAACAGTTGCACGACATGATAGTCAATGGTTTCAAAATCTGACATGAGACATGCTGTGACTCCAAGTTGGATTTTTGTGCGACTGTCATGTCACAGCATGTTGCATGGGCAGTGCGACACCACTGACTATTATTACAAAAAATGTGCAACAAATTTTGCAGTATAGTTGTACCCTTATTGTTGTGACACATGTCGCCGTGTAGCCCTAACCTTAGTGTTCGAATTCCCTGCAGTGACACCACAGGGGCAGTGATGCATCAGACTATGTGTCTATTTTAACCAATGTGTTTTCTGTGGTGATGCAGGATAAGACAGGTGCTCCAGAATGAGTGGCACTCATGGATGAAAATCTTGAACAGAAGATTCCTATCTCTGAACTCCCTAATTGTCAAGGGCATATAAAAGTGTGTTTTCTAAACTAAGTATTTCTTAGGAACATTTCAGTAAAAAATATTTAAAGAGAACCTACAATTTCAGATAACATTTCAGAATAAACAGTGTATGTACATTAGTGATAGCATTACTGTATATCTGACCAACATAATTCTTGTATCTGCCATTTTTTAGGTTTTCCCTTCCATAGGTCATGTTTCTAATTTTGAATGGTCCCAAGCTGCTGTGATAGTATATACATGGAGATATCAGATTCTGGTCCCCAACTCTCTAACACTCTCAGAAGCACTATAAAAGATTTCATAGAAAAGTACTGATCAGTAGTGATGTGAATAAATCAATTTGGGTGAGATATAATACTTACTATAAGCTGCTCCAGCCTCTGTTTGTGAGTTTGTTTCTCCTGACTCTGCAGCTCACTCCTTCCTCTTCTCCTCCTCATCAAAGACTTTTATGAGTAGTTGTAACTTGATCCTTCAGTGAACAGGCAGCTTGTCATGGTCTCTCAAGAAAGATTTATCACATAATGTAGAGTGAAAGTTAGTTTAGGAAAGGGTGAGAAAGAAAAGAGCTCAGAAAAATATTTTTTTTGTGTGATAACATATATTACAGAGTTTCTTGTTTTCACATATATTATTGTTGCATGGAAGTAAAGTGAGTATCAAAGTAAAAGTTTTACCTCTTTTATTCTTATTCTCCTTATGTGTTACTCATATGACAAAGTCTGTACAGAGGCTCATGGAGCAATACATGTACAATATATATAGTGGCATCTGATGGAGCAGAACATGATTGTTCTTTTATACAATGGGGTTCAATAAGTCCTATGAATACCTCTTTGCAACTCAAAGGGGAAATGGAGCATAATACAGTCACGTGAACAAGGCATAAAGCAGATACCTGTATTTGCAGATAATGCAATTCCCAACAAGAGTAGCTCCACTACTGCATATCTATTAAAGAATATCTGACAGCAGGATCAACTCCATTTAAACAGGAGTAAAGTCTGATAGGGTTGATCCTCTTGACTACAAGCATATCATTGCTATGCCGATCAGTTATATCATTCTGAAAAAGTACATTTAATCCTTATGCAAATGATAATTTAAGTGCACCAAAGGTGGGCCCAGCCCACTTTGTGAAACCTTGCTCCTCCTGATTCCTCTGCCAGACCCTCTCAATTTACAGGACTAGGTGTGATGACTAGTCAGGAACCTTATCCTAATCAATTAAGAAGGAGATGCAGGGGGTGACAGGCATCAGGCAGGGCAAGGATGCACAGAATGGCTTGGGCCCACCCTAGTTGTCCTTAAAGCGGTTGTCCCATGAAAAATATTCTACAGTTTTAAAAACAGCTCCTAGATCTGAATACTTTTGTAATTGCATGTAATTATCATTTTTGTATAGCCACTGAGTTATTCAATATAACGTACCTGTAGAGTGCTGTTTGTTTTTTCCTTATTTCTTTGACCTTCTCACTGAGATGGCCACACATGATCAGTTTCATCCTTCAGCTGTCTCCTGGGCTGTGATACGGAGAGCATAGACACACCCCCCTTAGCTGCAGCAGAGAAGACACTCCTCTTGAGCTGTCAGCTTGATATAAATCTAGCATAGCAATGAATGGGAATATCTCTGGATCCATGTGAGGTACCGGGCTGGTTCTAGCTTTGTTAGACAGAGGTTGTCATGTACTATATGATGCCTGATAATCATTTTTTACACTAGTAATGGGATAATCCTTTTAAAGGGGTTTTCTGGAAGTAAAATATTGATTACTTCCCTTCAGTATAGGTCATTAATATCAGACTGGTAATGGTCTGATTCCTGGCACCCTTGCCAATCAGTTGTGTGAAGAGGCTTTTGGTGTATGCTGAAACCTCTTCCATTTGAGGTACAGGGCTGGTTCTAGGTTTGTTAGAAAGAGATTATCATGTATTATATCATGTCTGATTTTCATTTTTTACATTATTCATGGAATAACCCCTTTGACTGCTCATTACGGTGTTGATTAAAAGTACTTTTTCTCCAGAATGAAGCAAGAGATCTGCAAAACAAAAGTATGCTTTTAATTAGCAGGATCAGCCTGGTTTAATAGGGTTAATCCTTCTGACAAATGCTTTTTCATTTAATACTTTTGAATACTTAGGGGGATATTTTTCTAAGCATGTTGCACCAGAATTATGGCATAAAATGCAAAAAGAAAAAAGAAAACCAAAAAGAATGGTGTTTTCATTTGCCCCAAACATATCAACTGTAGAAATTTCACCAGAAAATTCTTCTGGAGAGAGTGGTCTCAATTACAATCATCGGATGGGTAATGTACAAACGAACATCTTAAGAATACCTTAAGGAGTTACTTCTAAGAACTTAACTGTATACTAGTGGATGCATATTAGTGAATGAACACTTTGGACTTATACAACCCAGCATAATATATCCACAAGATATCTACAAAAGACTGTCACCTATATCATACCCATACCGAAGTCTATTACTTTTGTATTTTTATACATTGACTTCATCTTTCCATTTTTACTTTTTATTTTTCATTTTGGCTACATAATATTGCTTTTATGTTATATTCTATATACCGCACAGTATCCTGATTGCAACCGTTATTGCATATAAATATTGGACTCATTATTTTTTAGTGTATTAATAAATGTTGATAAATATCAGCAATGGTCCAGATTATAATTTAGAGGTATACCAGATAAGGAGTGTGCCCACCATATCTATATTAGCAATTTTCTAATTATACTAAGTGACTAAGGGTATAGCCACCGGATAGGAGCACCTCCATTCCATCATTGCAATTGGTGAGCCACTACATATTTACTTATGTTTCAAAAGTTGCAGGTTCGTCTGGCAGGGTTGGCTATAATGGTGCATTTCAGTTTTAAAAAGTGGCATTTTTGTGCTATTGGCATTAAAATGTCGCAAACCGAGAGAAACAGGGGGGCAATCAAGTTTATATTTTAAAAAGTCACATTTTAAAAGTGGAGTGCATCTTTTAATATATAAGGTGAAACAAATCACCACTTTTGATTTGTAATGTTAGTATTTTTTGGCGCAAATTACAACATTATTGATAAATGTCCCCCATACTGTATATGGTAAAGCTGGCAGTTGTATCATTATCAAAGACAAGCACAAATGGGTCACAGTATTGAGTTTAACAGTGAGCTTCAACTCCTTTGAAATGGTAAAAATATATGCAAAATGTTCTCTATCCATAAAGAAAGGAAAGCTGAGCCTCTAATACCACCAGACATAAGGTAGCTATTCTATAAGTCACACTTGTAACACTTGACCTTTTAAATAGCATAACTGGAATGATAGCTAAACCAATACCTCATCTGCAGACAACTGTTTCAGGGTGATTGCTCCCTCACCATTGAAGAGCAGAGAGAAGTGAGTGAGAAACCTTTTTCAGGATTCAGGGGGTACTATTTCTCCTTATGGAAAGTGTCTAGTAGATATGAGGAGTCTTATAGTAAGTGAATGCTCCACGGGACACTGGGAAAAAGAAATGCAAATTAACTCCCTCTCCAAAAAAATTAAAAGACAGTTGAGCCTCTTAAGCAACTAGATATAAGGTAGCTATAAGTCAATGCTTGACCTTTTAAACAGGCCTTGAAGAATAGCTACACCAGTACCTCATCTGCAGACAGCTATTTTTGGGTGATCGCCCCCAATCAGTGCAGAGCAGAGAGAACTGGCTTAACTAGTTGAGATAAAACAGTTTTCAGGAAATCTATAAGTAAGAGTACTGATGAGACTTTTGTGATGGTCAGCAAACTCCTAACAGAGCACAGCTCTCAATTAAAAGCTATGCATTGTAAGTCTGAGATCTTAAATTAAGTAAATTGTAGCTTATGGCTTCTAGGTTGGGCCGACTGACTCAGACAGAAGATGTCTTGCAATTACTCCAATACTCCTAAACAAAACTTTTCCTAAACCTGTACATTACTTGGAGATATGGTAACTGGTTACTAAATGTTAATTTTCTAGAATAGGAGAAAAAAAGTTTTCATATTAACCTGAGTGGACAAGAATTTTTACTTTAGTCTTGGGTGATAGGACCATGGTTTACTATATTGACTAGATATTCCCACCGTTAACACTAGAGATGAGCAAAGAAATTAGCTTCAATGGTGTGGCCCCCATCATTGACGCCAGTCAGATGTCACATTCATCAATGATCACAGCATCTGAGATGACCATTGAGGGCTGTCAGGTTTTAATCTGTTAAAAAAAAAAAAAAACGAATCCATTTGCTCATGAAGAGTCGGCCGCAGTCATCTTGATTGAAGATCCAGCACTGGCCTCGCGAGACTTCATGCAGGATCTTCAATCAAGATGGCCGAGGAGGACTCGTCACGTGCAAATTGATGAGGTGAGTATGAATTATTTTGTAAACCACCATTTTAGGGAAAATTGATTCGTTACCACAAAGAACGAGGAAATTTGGATCAGAGTCCACTTTGTGAACTTCGATTCACTCAACACTAGTTAACATCTTAGCTTAAGACTTTCATAATTCAAATGTTCACATTTTGGAGACACAATCCAATTCTGAAGCGTTCCTTTATTCTTCCCTAAGAAACGAAAGTACTGTGAGCATAAAATATTTTGAATGTGAAAAATGTAATGGCGTTTTTCTCTCTTATGGAGCGAAAGGTCAAAATTCTCCAGCACCAAGAAGATTAAGACATCACTTTATTAAGTCATCCATTAAATGCAAAGTATGCACATCCATGAAACAGATTTCACGCTTTTGGGATTTGAACCACTTGTGATTCTTAATCATGATTACAGTTTTTAAATATGATTAAGAAGCACAAATAGTTCAAAATTCTTGTGAATTCTGTTTTTGGATGTGCATATCTTACTTTTAATTGATGACTAAATTAAGCATTGTTTTAATCTTCATGGTGTTAAAGAACTTTGACTTGTGCTTCTGTTTGCCTGCATCCTCACCTGGGAATCATGCACTAGGACATACCACGAGGGCGGTGAGCTGATACATAGACTAATTCTTTGTTATCTTATTCTTCTCTCATCTACTGTACACTTATAAATGAGTAGATTACAAAAATCTAAATTAGATTTTTGGAGTTGCCTAGTAATTTTTGAAACATTGTCTGCTAGTTTATTTTCATGAGGTCAACAATCTGAGTGTCCGAATCTCATTATCAGTAGTTCAGCACTGTGGATATTTCTTTGCTGTAGTCTCCTTCAGTAAAGGTCATGAGGTTTATCTTCTTCATCAGCCCATTCATTACTAATTTCAGTCACACCATGGAGATTAAATAGCACTTATCTTAAAGTGACACATGGAAAAACGTGATAATATTGAAGAAGGAATTAGACCTTATTAAGTATTGATTGTCATTACTATGGTTCCACTCTTTGACATTATTCAGTGAGGACAACTTGAAGAAATTGAAATTATATCATACCTTAACATCAATCCATGTGAAATGCTATATTGTGTTGTATATTGTAACATGTCTTTCTAAAAATTAAAAAAAAAAATAAATATGATTCTGCTACGTACTGTACATTTGCATTTTAGTGGTATAACTATAAAGGTCCTGGAAGCTTCAGTAGGACTAGGAGCCATGGAGCTTGGGGGCACCCAACTCTGGAAATACAAGTGCTTATTTATTGCAGTGTAATATCACTGTTCATTAAGACATAGTTGTAATTTGGCATCTTTATGTGTACGAGGAAATTCGGCTTTGCAGCGAGTCGAATTTTCCCTAAAATGTGGATCAATGTCCACTTTGGATACTTCGATTCGCACTACCCTAGCCATTATCTGCCACTTTGCCAGCGACCATACCTCATCATCTGGGAAATGAAATTGCACTGTGTACAAACTGGATGTACTACAGCTTCTATTTTGTACTTAGTAAAGAGATCGAATGGAGACAGAATACTGTATATTTTATATTTTACAATATTAGTATGTTGACTTTTTTATATTGTTTTTGTTTATACAGAATACGTTTTATAATTTCATTTGATTTCATCCTTTACTCTGTGAAATTGTGTCCTTTGCTTATGGTGTAATCTAAAATATATGCAGTTAAGAATTATATTTAATTTAGTCAGCAATTACATTTTAGTTATTGTATATAGTAATATTTTTCTTTGTAATTCAAGGAATAAAGGTTCTTTTAATTTTAAAATTGGCATTTAATTTTGATTTAAATTATCATATATCCGTAGTATAATTTTCAGATGTATTTTTATAGTCAGTATTACTTGATTTGCCTTAATTTACTTTGACATTAAATACTCAGTCAATCATTCAGAATGGAATGTGTCACTCAACAAGGAGCTGTGATTGTATGGGAAACAACATACAGACAGATATTAAACGCTTCATGACAATCAAATGCATGCTCTAGGCAATGTGTCTATAAATATAAGTAGCTAATTTGAATAAATTAAAATATTGAAAATGCATAAAGAATTTTTAACCTGCACCTTTCTGAAAAGTTAAAGATTAGCAGGAAAAAAATAATACCTTCTGTAATATTACAAGATCCTATATTGTGACTAAGCAGGGATGCACCTAACCGTTCTACTGTCTGAGGCGAAAACTGAAACCCCCCCAATGACAATTTTTTAACCTAACCCCTTTGCCCCAATGAAAGCGCTCATTGCCCATGGCCCTTCCGCTGCCCCTCTCTTGCCCCTACCTAGTGCTGCCCGAGGCATTTATCTCACCTGGCCTCATTGGTGGTGCACCCCTGTGGCTAAGGATGAACAAACTGTTTTGGGATTCGGTCCAAAGTTCTCAAAAAGGTGCAGCTTGTGAGGAGGGACAGAACTATCAAGGTGGTGAGAACCCTGGGAACCAGGGGACCGGGAAAGGTGAGCAGGGCATCTTGATTGAGGAAACCGCACACAAAAACTCAGGTGGTGACGTGAGGACATCATCACGCTGGCATGACATGCTGACGTGGGAACATCAGTGTGAGCAAGATTTTGCGCTGTTTCTTCAATCAAGATGGCCGCGATGGCCTCTCTCCTTCGGAAAATGGATGAGGTGAGTATTTTATTTTACCACCATTTCAGGAAAAATTGATTTGTAGCCACAAAGTGCAAGGAAATTCAGCTTTGTTGTGAATTGCATTTTTCCTGAAATGCAGATTGAAGTCAATTTGTTTGACTTCAATGTACTCAACACTATTATATGCAATCATAATGCAATTGTAAAAAAAAGCACCAATATAACATTTGTGTGAAACCAGTCTGATAAACAAAGTCATAGTTTGTGAGGAGCTAGTTCCAAAGTGACAACCAAACATTGCGGCCCAAAAGAAATATTGACATTTTCTCTAGTTTTTTCAGTGAAAATCTTTAAACCTATCTATAATACTGGAAATAAAAGGTAGTGGTTTGGCTGGGTTCACATCACGTTTTTTACTTCTGATTAGCAATAGGGACGCCGTTCGTATATGATACTAGTAGTGATTTTGGAATGGCATGCAGTACAACCTGCCAAAACCATTAATCTCAATTCCAAATGTCTAGAAAATAAAATAATGGTGCAGAATATTTGGTACCTGAATCCAGAAACAAAAAGCTATGACACAGGGGTAGGGTTTCAGTATTGGGTAAGTACAGATTTTCAGAGAAAATGACATATTTGTCCTATTGAATCAATGCTTATGGGAGGGGGTACCTTCTTAACAGGACATCTAGGACATCTGATGGAATATTGCATGATATTAATTCTGTTGGTTTTATACAAAATTAAATACCTTCATATAGTGACATAGCTAGAGAGCCCCTCACTCCCCACGCTGATTCTCCGCTGAGTGCAGCTGCATACAGTAGTCCCCTGTATCCCCTTTATAATCAATGCTGGGATGAAACAGAAAGTTACAGCTACGGCAACACTGTAACTTGGAAATATGAGTAACAACTAGACCTTGGAAATGCAACATTAACTCTTCAACTGCCCTCTACCAGGGATCTAAACGTTAACCCTTTCACTGGCATAGACCACGAGGGATTCTGGAATTAACCCCTCAATCACCAAGTATACTTATGTCAACCATTTTACTGACCTTGGCAAGGGATTCTGACATTAAAGGAGTTGTCCCAAAAAATATTCTACAGTTTTCAAACCAGCACCTAGATCTGAATATTTTTGTAATTACATTTAATTAAAAATTTAACATAGTCACTGAGTAATTCAATAAAATGCATAAATATAGCGCCACCTGCTCTGTTCTTTTCTTACTTCTTTGTCCTCTTCACTGAGATGGCCGCACATGCTCAGTTTCATCTTTCAATTGCCTTCTGAGCTGTGATAGGGAGTTCTGAGACACGCCCTCTTAGCTGCAGCAGAAAAGACACTCCCCTTGAGCTTTCACCTTGATAGAAATCTAGCAGAAATGAATGTGGAGATCTCTGGATCCATGTGAGGTACAGGGCTGGTTCTAGATTTGTTAGAAAGAGATATGATGTCTGATTTTCATTTTTTACATTATTTATGAGATGATCCCTTTAACTCCTTTCATTGCAGTAGACCATCAGGGATTCTAACATAGGCCACCCGGGATCCTTACATAGACCCCTGCATTCATATGAGATCTATGGCATACAAAGGTACAGTAAGGTCCCAAGTTACTGGTCTACACAACTAGTAGTTCGTATCGTTTCATGAAATCATACTAAGTTTGTATGCATGAGATGGATAAGTATGGCCATAAGTATGTCAGATTATAAAAATTGTGCTATAGATATAAATTTGGGGTTTTAAAAAGAAAAGAATTATTATAAAATTAAAACCTGTATTTATCCTTTACAGTTAAAATATACATTAAAAGTTCTTTGAGATGATCATCACCTAAAATTGCATCAAGAAGTGTTCTTCTAGGGGGGTGCCCTTCTCAAAAACACAGCTAGTATGCATAATATATAGTAAAACTGAAAATCTGGGACAGGAAGTGTGGTCTGGATAGAGGGGTAGTCTTCTCAAAGGAAAGGACCTTTGGAGAAGTTTCACTGTACTAACAACAAAAATAACAAAAACAAATCTTTAAAGATTTAACATTTTAATAGAACATTTTACAGGACATGAATTGTACTGAACTACAAAGAGCCCAGTAAAGAGTACCACTGGCCTTGCTCTTCTGAACATTCTGTACTCAGTAATATCTAGTATTGTGAGTAGGTACATATCGCTGCAGCTTTTGAGCCATATCTGTAATACACAATTTGTCATAAAAATAAAGAATTAATATCTGCAGGAAGTAATTTAGAAACAAAAGGCCTTCTCTCAGAACAGAATCCGAGTTCTCAAAAAACCAATTCAATGCAGTTTCACAACATGCTAGCACATACACTGGATGGCCACTCTCAGGCTGCTATAGGATAGACATCTCATGACACAGTATTGCTAAATCAGATTTTTTTTTCTTAAATAAAGTTGGTAAGGAAGGACACATCTGTATTCTGTACATTTTACATTGTGATTATACAGGGTGAGTCAAAAGCCACAGGACACCCTTTTATGTCAGACACGAAAGGGAAAATCAAATATCTGAATACCACAGCAAGTAGTGAGTGAGGGCTATGTCTGTAACATGGCCACCACCTTGAAAGCCGCTATATGGATCAAGGGAAAAATTTTCCAATGGAAAGGTGGTCATGTAGCATATTAAAGAAGACCAGAATTTTCTTCAAAATCGGTTGCTGCATTCTGATTTGCAATATCTCTTGTGATTCAAAAGCTATCAAAACAGAAAGTTCCAACTGGGATCATTCCCTGTGATGCACAGCTCTTTGATGTGTTCAATGTGTTTTACCTGGTGCTGATATTTTTAGTCAGAAGGTATTTATAATAAAGATTCAATAAATGTTACATTTTAATGAAGCACATTGAATAAAAAGGCGTTTTTTTGTCTTATGGACCGTTTGTAAATAATAAAAGTTCCCTGGTGGTGGGCACAGAACTTTGAAGTTTTGAACTTTCTGTGTTGCTGAGAAAATCCCTGGTTTTAGAATTGAGGCAAAAACCCTCAATCTTGTTTTATCAGACCAGAGAATATTGTTTATCAAAGTTTCTCAGATCCTTTGGATGCCTTTTTTCAAACCGTGGTTGAGCTTTCATGTGTCTTATTGACAACTCTGTCATAAATCCCAAATTGGTTGAGTGCTGCAATGATGGTTGATCCTCTTAAAGTCTCTCCCATCTGCACACAGGCTCTTTGGAGCTCAATTAGAGTGACTACTGGGTTCTTGGTCACCTCTTTTCTAAGGTCCTTCTCTGCCAATTACTTAGTTTGGTGGGGTGGCCAGCTCTAGTAAGAGTCCTGGTGGATGTAAACTTCTTCCATCTAAGAATTATGGAGGCCACTGTGCTCTAGGGAACTTTCAATGGAGTATGCTTTTCCAGATCTATGCCTCCACACAATCCTGTCTGTGAGCTGTAGAGGCAGTTATTTCCTCCTCATGGCTTGGTTTTTGCTCAGATATGCATTGTCAGCTGTGAAACCTTATACAGACAGGCCTGTGTCTTTCCAAATTATGTCCAATCAACAGAATTTACCACAGGTGGACTCCAATCAAGGTGTACATAGAATAATCTCAAAGGTGATCATTAGAAATGGGAGCTAAATTTCAAGTGTTATAGCAAAAGGTCTGAATACTTATTCCCATTTTTAGTTTTTCCTTTTTAATACATTTGAAATTTTTTTAGCACAATGCCACATAAAAAAGTGCTGAACAATGTCCAAACGCTTTGTGTACACTGTAAGGATAGAAGTCTGTATTACTCCATTTGGGAAATCATCATCAACCTGATAGATTGTCTATTTATTCTTTCAGCTGTTACACGTCAATAATTTCTTGACTGCGAGGAGTAATATTTTTGAAATCCCTGGAAGAATATATCTTATTTTGTAAGATGCCTTCAAGTAACAAAAAGGAATATATTCAGCCCATCTGTTATAAAATGTGTCACTTAGATTTTCCGAGGCTACTTCTCAAGAAGCAGTTTATTTTTTATCTTTTTCTAGCACCCAGGGTAATACCAATCCATAATCATCAAATTAGATCTGTGGAAAATGTGCAGATATCTGTTCAGACAGATACAGTGCAATTTCCCCAGACAAATCATTAGACTGTGTGTTGTCTGTTATATACAGTATATTGTTTGCAGGGTTTACTGCAACTAAATATTTGTTAATAAAATATGATTAGATATATAAATTTGGGATAGACAGAAAGATTTATGGATAGATAATGGATAGACTGATAGATAGATAGATAGATAGATAGATAGATAGATAGATAGATAATTATAGAACAAAAATACAGCAGCACTTGTCAAAATTGATGAGGATGCAAATCGTCCAGGCTGTAGGGCATTGAGCCTAAGAATTCTCAAGTACAAGATGAGACAGCACTCCAATTTTGTGAAAAGTGGTGGTGGACCACTTTATTTCACCAAAAGCTATTGGGTGAAATAAAGTGGTCAACCACCTCTTTTCACAAAATTGGAGTGCTGCCTGATCTTGCACTTGTAGATAGATTGATAGATAGACAGGTAGCTTTGCTAACGTTTGGGAAAATTCTCACTAAATTCTGTCATAGTACTGTAATTGGATGCCATCGTTTCCACAAGTCAATTGATAAAATGTCTTCCCTTCTACATATTTCTCAATAACTATGAGTGGTATTATTGAAAATTGGAAGTATTTAGGAATGACAACAACTCAGTCATGAAGTGGAGACCACGTAAAATTACAGAGCGGGGTCACCAAGTGCTGAGTCACATGGTACTGTCTGTACATAAAAGTCTCCAATGCTCTACTGACTCAATAACTGTAAAGTTCCAAACTTTATTACTTACTGGTATTAACGTGAGCACAAAAAGTATGCTATGGCAGGAGCTTCATGACATGTTTTTTAATGGCTGAGAAGCTGCATGCAAGCTTTACATCAACAAGCACAATGTCAAGTGTCAGATGAAGTGGTGTAAAGCACACCACCACTGGACTCTGGAGCAGTGGAGACATGTTCTATGGAGTGACAAATAATTCTACTACAAGTCTAGATTTGATGAATGCCAGGCGAATGGAAAGCCAAGCCCTCTCATCCAGTATCTTACCTCACAAGTGTTCTTCTGGACAATGGGCAGAAACAATCCAAAATGTTAAAATCTTGTAGAAGGCCTAACCCGAAGAGTAGAGTCTGTTTTAGCTTTAAAGGGGGACCAACCCCATATTAATTTTTTCATCTATCTATAGATCATACCTTTTTCCACAAACCTTGAATGTGACATACTCTAAATCTCCAATGCTATACACCATGGTTGTCCAACCCATGGCTCAGAATGCCTATGAATGCGACCCAACACATAATCGTAAACTTTCTTAAAACCAGGGCCGTTTCTAGTACTGGGCTCTAGCATTCATTAGCACAGCCTTAGAGGACAGGAGGCCCAGGGAGCAGGGAGTATATGCTTTACTCACCGTTCCATAGTCTACTTCTGCAGGTGCCAGTTTCAGCAAAGGCCTGTGATGAGATACATGGTGTGTTATATATAGATGTGAATGGATGGTGGAGTGCTCTGCTGATCTTTGTTTTGTTGGATGCATGGTGTTCTGCAGCAGGACACCATGCATTGTACAAAATGAAGGTCAGCAGCTGCAGAAGATAGAACTGACCATTCATTTACATCTGTATCTCATTGTAGGCTTCTGCTACAAGTTGATGGAGTACAGTTAAGACCTCCAGCAGCATACTCCACAGCCAGACTTGACAAAGCAGCGATTAACAATAATTTTTCAACCTACCATTGCAGTTTTATATGCAATTTAATGTTATTTAGAAGTCATGTAAGCATTCTTATTTGATTATTAAGGGGGTTAATTGCACACCTCGAGACCTCATGTGGTAAATTGTGGCCCAGGACAACTCTTCTTCATCCAATGTGAACACCAAAAGGTTGGATACCGCTGGACCGCAGTATGGGAGAGGTAGCGGCTCTGTCACAGTCAATCGCAGTGGCAGTGAAAGGAGGGCACATCTTTTCTTTCCCTGGGGCACACCCTGGTTCTTGTCCCCTGCCTGATAGAAGTTGGAGTGTCTGTGATATTACATTTCTGTATGAGTGCAATGGCTGGTGTATGGTGCAGGAGTCATTAACAAAGCAAGATGTGGCAGAATAAACAACTCTCAAGTTCAAAATGGTTTTGTGTGGAGCTGAGTAAGGATGGAAAGTATCATACTCTTTCCTCTCTAACATTCTAGAATCTATGGCTTGCAAACTCAATTTTGCAATCATGTTGTACAGATATACATGACTCAGATGTACGACTGGCCAAGTCATGTCCAAGTGTGAAGGGTATCTTAACAGTATTCCCCCAACTGCAGTAAAGTCTAAATAGTTTAGGTAGCAGGATGTGCTACTGACTCAATCGCCCAGCCATGCAGATTTCTAAACCTTCTTGTCTCTTTCTCTTTATTCCTTTCTGTAGATCATCCAGAGATTGGTAAGTTTCTGTAGCTTTAATCTAGTCTTGTGGGGAATCGAACACATGGAGTTGCTTCCTCAGTCTTTCTTTCCTAGATAACTTCAGACTAGAACACTCTTGATTCAGCCAGGGGCAGATCTAGGTTCGACACCCAAACTTCATGTAGGGGCTGTGCCAGAGTTTATTAACTCCGTTACTTTCATCCATAGCAACAAATAATTTGTAAGTACCCCCAGCTCTAGGGTACTGCACACATAGCTACGTCATTGTTTACTTTAATTTTCTTACTCCTATTGCTCTACCTGTGTAAGGGTAATTTCAGATTGCTGTATTTTAGTGTCTTTTCTGTAACCTCAAGATTCAGACCCCTTCATGGTTCTGCTTAACCAAACCCTATGGTAACTAGAGATAAGCGAATTTATTCGCTGCTTCGTAGATTCATATTGAGTCCTCCATTTTTCCTACTCCGAAGCGAATCCAGATTTTGTCAGATTCGCTTCGTATTATTCGTAAATGTTCTTAAAATTTTGAATGCTAACGCTACGTATGCTACGTATGCTACGTATGCAACGTACGCATCCTTCTTGCCCCCTTCCCCGGCCCCCCGAAGCAGGAAAATGACGATACGGCCCCTCAAGAGCAGGAAAGTGAAGATACACCCCCCTCCGCAGCCGGAAAAACCAGCCTGGCCCACCAGGAACTAACTATTTGCATGTATAGGGAGTGAAGACTCCTCCCTCATTACTCCACCCTCCTCTCCAGTTCAAGCCAGCGGTGAACAAGATCCAGAGTCAGACCACAGCAAACAGCATGGCGAAAGAACTGCGACCCAAGTGGGGAGAGATGGTCTTTGGGGATGAGTACCCCGAACCACCGCCCGCTCCAGAGATCAGAGCGGCACAACTGTGCAAGAGAGTCTCACCGGCTTCTGACTCCATATTCGCCTTGCCGGCTGGTGCCGGCTGCTGCGGCTGCAGCGGTGGAGGCGGCTGGAGCATCCACTTCGCCGCCTAGGAGGAGAACAACACCTTCCATTTGGCAGAACCCAATTGTGCCAGCATCGGTGACGGCCCACGTCAGACCCTATGGGACTACAAAATTGCAGTGGAGGACTGGGTCATCCAAGTACTGGACCATCCAAGGCCGGGAAACCCTACACTGGAGCGGCAAAAGGGAACGGTCCTGTTGTTTTCTGTGGAGCGAGGCTCTGGCTTCCTGGTGTATGACGAGGACAGCAAAGAGTACTTTGTAGGCCGCAGGTCAGTGAAAGAGCCGTACCTGCCCCAACCCCATCACAGTCTGTACATAGGGGATCAGGTGGAATACACCCCCAAGGCATCCCTGAAAGGCCCCTTTGCTACGGGGGTAACGTTATTATCAAAGCCCTTGGTCCCTACATCACCACCTAAAGTTTGGCTAGAGGAACCACCAGGCAAAGTAACGGTGCGCTGCCTTCAGGAGTCACCAGATGGCACCCTCTATTTCAGGGAGAAGCCACAGCCGGAACCTCTGATCCCTGGACTGCCAGTGCCACCACCATCACAGTCCTTTCAACTGGGTCAGCTGACGACTTCGTTTACGTTCCAGTCCATGGTGATCAACCAGTACCAACTACCCTGGAAGATGAAGCCAGCAGCAGCCATGGGAGCTGTGGCTTCTTCCCTGGGTGCAACCCTGCCTGAAACGCTGCAGCCAGAAGTCCTTACCCCTGCTGTCCCGGCAGGAGTATCCGGAAAAGTAAAGGCGCAAGTGGCTGCAGCGCTCACCAGCGTGACCACCACCCGTACTCGGTCAAGTCCGACTTCTGGAAGAAGAGGGTGATGGAGTTCCACCACGGCAGTGAGCTTGGCCTACAGGAGGCAGGAGCATCCTCTGATGTCATTCAGCAGTAGCTCAAGCGAGGAGGACTTCAGGTCCCTCATCTGAGGAACCCTACTACTGGCTGATTTAAAGGACACCTAAGGAGTACATATGGGAGCCACACCATGGACTACACCTGACGGGTGAGAGCTAGTTGGCACTTGTTTTGTTTAGTTTGTATTGTCAGTTTACTGCCTGAATGAGACAACGTTAAAAGACTTTTTTATTAGATGTCACTTAAAAATGGCTTTCCACATCAAATTCAAATCGCTCAGGTTGTTACAAAATAGGATAGCACTGTTAGATGTACCAAGCGCGATTAATATGAATTAAGGATTGAAACATTCTCTAGATGTATCCTCTATATCTCAGGTCTCTTGAAAGATTAAGCAACTGTCTACATGGTATATAACTGTATCCCCTCTGGACCATAAGCAATAATGATGCGGCAGGAGGTGAGAGGTGTTCATCTCTCCCCTCACTCTGGATTGGTCCTGCTGCGGAGGCCTGGCACAGGAGGGGGAGTGGCTATGATTAGAAAAGAAGCAGCAGAAAGCGGCCATGTTACGGCCATCACAGTGCCGCGTGCTACCTAGCTGCACGCCCGACATCAGTGGCGTGCAGCGCTTTTATTTGTTTGTTTGTTTGTTTGTCTGTTTGCCTGCTAATATATGTTTTGGCTCCTGATGAGTGATATGAAACGCGTCGAGCCTGCAAGTCAAACAGTATGGTAGCATAGGAAGATAGTGGACCGACAATCCATTTAAATTAAGCATTAGTGAACAGTCTGACAGTGAGAAGAGGTAAATTAGCCATGAGAATACGGTAGCGGGCTCGTTCCACTGTGCCTTGGGTCCACTACAAACTAACACACACCAGGGGTTATAATAGTGGAGGTGTTAAGAGAAAGCAATACAGCACCTTCCACTTATCAAATACAACCTGGGTGTGTGGTCTCCAGTTATACGTCTTATCAATACTTAGTTAATAGTTTGTATTGCCCCCTGTTTGACTCTCACCCAGATGGGCATGGCTTGTCAGAACTCACCCCCCCCATTCTGCAGAACATTCCAAGTTCCGCCTAAGCGCGCCTATTTCCCCCCCCCTTCTCAGGTTATTTGGGAGCCCCCTTTGCAAAGAGGGTTCTCTATTTGCTGCTATTTTATATTATCCATGTGTATTACACGTTACCTGTTTGGATTACAAAATTATCTCACGTGGATTACAATTGAATTTTGGACTGTGTTCCAGTGTTTTATCATGCTAAGGAGCCACGAGGAGAGACTCAACTTATACCTGAGCTTTTTATGCTTGCAAATGTGAAATTGCACTAAAATGTTTGCATAATTGTCTTTGCTGTATTTTAGCAATAATGTTTTTACAGGTTCAGCAACGTTCAAGCACTTTAGCCCATTGTGTGTATTCTTTTTCAGGTACTGCAATGTGTCCTTGTCAGGTCTGGTCACCGGAGAACATAGGTTTTCTATGTTTGCTTGGTATTCTGAGTTTTTGTGTGTTTCTGTTCAGTGCCTATGCCTTGCCTTTAACCATGTTCACACTGTGGAGTTGTTTTGGAGCCAACGCCCATCTTCATGTTTTTGTTTGTCTACATAGGGTTAATACTCAGGTGCTGGGCTGAGTGGCTTCTCGAATCTGGTCCATTCAGAACCTGGGGGTGGGTTATCTTCCTGCATATATACCTGCCTTCTTCCTTGCTCTTTGCTGGTTTTTGCAAATCCTTGCTATTCCTGCTTGTGCGTTTGAATCGTGTGTATCCTGACTGCTATATTTGACCCTTGGCTCGTATCTGACTACTCTACTGTCTTCCGATTTTGTACTTCGTTATCTCTGGTTTTCTGACGCGGCTAGTTGACTTTTCTTCAGTGTTTTGTTTGTCTCTGTTTGTTGTCCCTTTTCCCTGCACATAGTTAGTATAATTGCAGTCCTCGTGGTTGTCGCCGTGTCGCCTAGGACACGGAGGCAATTAGGCAGGGACAGGGTTTGGGGAGAGCTCAGGGATCACATCCCCCTTATCTGTGTACCCCAACCTTGACAGAAAAACCGGCCCAAGAAATAACCTGCAACCTGTATACGGCCAGCTACGTTTATTCCACCTATGGAGAAAATGTCAGTGGTGGTATCGCAGGTCCAGGCCCTGACCAATTTGGTTCAGGATCTTGCTGTACGCCTTCAGGTTCAGGAAAACATGCAGCTCTCGGCTCCTGTGTCTGCACCCCAAGTTCCTACACCTGCACCTGAACCTAAGGTCCCCCTTCCTGATTTTTTTTACGGTGACCGTAAGAAATTTTTTCTGTTTCGGGAAGGATGTATTTTGTATTTTTCTTTACGACCTCGGTCGTTTGTAACGGAAGCGCAAAAGGTGGGTTTGGTTATGTCTCTCCTGCGTGGAGACCCCCAAACCTGGGCCTTTTCTTTACCCACTGCCTCTCCTTTGCGCTCATACCTTGACGAGTTTTTTGTTGCGCTGGGTCAGATATATGATGAGCCAAATCGCCCAGCGTTAGCGGTATCCCAGTTATTGTCTCTACGTCAGGGTGGACAGATGGCAGAGAATTACTGTGCTAGTTTTAGACAATATGTGACCAACTCCGGGTGGAATGATAGGGCTTTGAAAGACCTTTTTATGACTGGACTGTCTGACCGTGTGAAGGATTTGTTGTTAGCCCATGCTGAACCTAAAACACTTGACGAAGCTATGACCCTGGCCGTCCGGGCAGATAGACGTCTAAGATCCAGGCGACCTCCTCGGGTGTCTCCTGCTCCTCAGCCGATCCTCAATCCGGTCTCCAGCCAATCCGGACCGGAACCGATGGAACTCGGCAGTGTTACGCCTAAGCAGAGAAGGGAACATCGTACGAGGAATCATTTGTGCTTCCACTGCGGGAGTCCGGATCATCTGCTGAATACCTGTCCAAAGAAAACCTCAGCAGGAAAACTTACGCTCCTAGACAGTTATCGGGAGGACTGTCTAGGAGCTCAGGTACTCCCTAATGTTTCTAGAGTATTTTTGCCCTGCACCGTCTCTTTCCAGTCAGCCTCACGTGTTGGACAGGCGTTCTTGGATTCTGGTTCTGCCGCCAACTTTATTGATTTTGAATTTGTTTCCCAAATTGTGCCTTCTTTGATTCCCCTGTCCCCTCCTATCCAGGTGTCTAGTGTCGATATGACCCCTCTGCATGCCGGTTTGGTCAAATTCCGTACTCCTGAGATAAGATTGGTGGTGGGTGCACTACATATTGAGTATTGTTCTTTCATTGTAATGAAAAATTTGTCTGTGAACATTATTCTGGGTCTTCCTTGGCTTCAGCTGCACAATCCGGTTATTTATTGGGTGAGTCAGGAATTAGTTCACTGGGGCTCTCAGTGTAAGGCCCATATGTCTCAAGTTTCCCTTTGTTCTACCAATGTATGTGATTCTGAGATCCCGGAGTTTATTTCAGATTTTTCAGACGTTTTTTCGAAACCTCTGTCTCAAGTTTTGCCTCCACACAGAGACTTTGATTGTAAGATTGATCTATTACCTGATGCCAAGTTACCTAAGGGTCGGATTTATAATCTGTCTGTGCCAGAAAGAGAGTCTCTAAAACAATACATTGATGAGAGTTTGGCTATAGGACATATTCGGCCTTCCGAATCTCCTACGGGGGCTGGTTTCTTTTTTGTTGAGAAAAAAGATGGGGGTTTGAGACCATGTATTGACTACCGTGAACTTAATAAAATCACTGTTAAAAACTCTGGACTGCTTCCCCTCATCCCGGACCTCCTGAATCAGGTTCCGGGGGCCAACTGGTTCTCCAAGTTAGATCTACGGGGAGCTTATAACCTGATTCGGATCCGGGAAGGGGATGAGTGGAAGACAGCTTTTAATACGCCTCTGGGGCATTTCGAGTATCTGGTTATGCCTTTTGGTTTAAGCAATGCCCCAGCTGTATTCCAAGGTTTTATGAATCATATCTTTCATGACTGTATTGGGGTTTTTTTGGTGGTTTATCTGGATGATATCCTGATATTTTCTTCTGATCTTGATTCACACCGTAAACATCTTCGTCTGGTGTTGTCCCGTCTGCGTAATCATTCTCTGTTTGCTAAACTAGAAAAATGCATTTTTTGTGTACAAAAAGTTTCATTCTTGGGTTATGTGGTCACTCCTTCCGAGGTTCAGATGGATCCGTGTAAGGTTCAGGCAATCGCGGATTGGGTTCGGCCCACGGATTTAAAATCCCTTCAACATTTTCTTGGTTTCGCCAATTATTACAGGAATTTTATCAAGCTCTTTTCCGTAATTTCCAAGCCACTCACGGATCTTACCCGCAAGGGGGCTGATCCCAGTAACTGGTCTCCTGCTGCGTACTCTGCGTTTGAGGAACTCAAGAAAGCGTTCTCCTCTGCGCCTGTATTAATTCAACCTGATCTCTCTCAGCCATTCATTGTTGAGGTAGATGCTTCTGAGGTCGGTGTAGGGGCAGTTTTATCTCAAGGGTCAGCTGCTCTCACTAATCTCAGACCATGTGCATTCTTTTCCAAGAAATTCTCGTCTTGGGAAAGGAATTATGATATTGGGAATCGCGAGCTCCTTGCCATCAAATGGGCGTTCGAAGTGTGGCGCCATTTCCTGGAAGGAGCTCTTCACCCAGTGACAGTGATCACTGATCACAAAAATCTTGTGTACTTGGATAATGCAAAACGTCTCAATGCCCGTCAGGCTAGATGGGCGTTGTTTTTCTCTCGTTTTAATTTTGTGGTCACTTTCCGACCTGGTACCAAGAATGTCAGGGCTGATGCTTTGTCTAGGAGTTTTGGTATCCCTGAGGGTCCTGAGTCGGAACCTGGTAACATCTTACCGGCTGGTATTGTTTTGGCAGCCATCTCCTCTCACCTCTCAGATCAAATTCGCTCCAAACTAAATTCTGCCCCAAGAGACCTTCCGGAAGGCAAAATGTTTGTTCCCTTGTCCCTTCGATTGAGAGTGATAGAGGAGACACACTGTTCCGTACTAGCCGGTCATCCAGGTGTTCGGGGAACACTAGATCTATTGAAAAGAAACTACTGGTGGCCACATATGAATACTGACGTTCATGCATTTGTTCTAGCTTGTCAGGTCTGTGCGCGAGGAAAGGTCCCCAGGAGACGTCCTGAGGGACCTCTTCTCCCACTCCCAGTGCCAGACAGGCCTTGGTCTAACGTGTCTATGGATTTTGTTACCGATCTGCCACTTTCTCAAGGGTTCTCTGTTATATGGGTGGTGGTGGATCGTTTCTCTAAGATGGGCCATTTTGTTCCGCTAAAAAAACTGCCTTCAGCAGAGGAATTGGCAGATCTATTTATTCAACATATTGTGCGTCTCCACGGTATTCCTGATGAAGTTGTGTCTGACAGGGGGGTACAATTTGTGGCTAAGTTTTGGCGAGCTTTCTGTTCTAAGCTTGAGGTGAAATTGTCCTTTTCCTCTGCCTTCCATCCCGAAACTAATGGGCAGACGGAGAGGATGAATCAAGAGCTCATACAGTACCTTCGTCTTTTTGTTTCTGACTGTCAACATCTGTGGGTCTCATATCTTCCGTTAGCAGAGTTTGCCATCAACAATCACACTAGTTCATCCACACTCACATCTCCTTTCTTCTGTAATTATGGATTCCATCCCAGGTTTTCCTTCTCGTCATCGTCAGTTTCGGATACCCTTCGTGCTGAGTCCATAACTAACCAACTGTGCACAGTGTGGTCGCAAGTTCAGCAGAACTTGAAAAGAGCACAAAGTTTAATGGTCCATTCATCCAGAAGTAGGCGTACTGTCTCAGAAACTTTTGTTGTGGGTGACAAGGTCCTATTGTCTACTAAGAACCTTAAGTTGAAAGTTCCGTCTCTGAAATTGGCTCCTAGGTTCATTGGTCCTTTTACCGTAACTCATGTTATTAATCCTGTATCGTTCAAGGTGGCGTTGCCCTCTGATTGGCGGGTTCACAATACGTTTCACAAGAGTCTGTTGAAACGCTATGTGGATCCTGTGGTACCCCTCCCTGATCCTCCCTCGCCATCTGTGGTGGAGGGTGATCTCGAGTATGAGGTAGAGAGGATTGTCGATTCCAGACTGGTCAAGAACTCTCTTCAATACCTCATTCATTGGAAGGGTTTCAGTCCTGAGGATAGATCTTGGGTCCCTGCTAGGGATGTTCATGCTCAACGATTGGTTAAATCTTTTCATCGGGACTATCCGTCTAAACCATCCTTAGGGTCTAAGGGTCCGGAGGCCCCTCGTGGAGGGGGGGGGTACTGTCAGGTCTGGTCACCGGAGAACATAGGTTTTCTATGTTTGCTTGGTATTCTGAGTTTTTGTGTGTTTCTGTTCAGTGCCTACGCCTTGCCTTTAACCATGTTCACACTGTGGAGTTGTTTTGGAGCCAACGCCCATCTTCATGTTTTTGTTTGTCTACATAGGGTTAATACTCAGGTGCTGGGCTGAGTGGCTTCTCGAATCTGGTCCATTCAGAACCTGGGGGTGCGTTATCTTCCTGCATATATACCTGCCTTCTTCCTTGCTCTTTGCCGGTTTTTGCAAATCCTTGCTATTCCTGCTTGTGCATTTGAATCATGTGTATCCTGACTGCTATATTTGACCCTTGGCTCGTATCTGACTACTCTACCGTCTTCCAATTTTGTACTTCGTTATCTCTGGTTTTCTGACGCGGCTAGTTGACTTTTCTTCAGTGTTTTGTTTGTCTCTGTTTGTTGTCCCTTTTCCCTGCACATAGTTAGTGTAATTGCAGTCCTCGTGGTTGTCGCCGTGTCGCCTAGGACACGGAGGCAATTAGGCAGGGACAGGGTTTGGGGAGAGCTCAGGGATCACATCCCCCTTATCTGTGTACCCCAACCTTGACAGTCCTATTATGCACTTATTGTATGGTGTTTTTTAGTAAATTATGCACTTAGCTGGATAGCCAGCACCTTACTTTTCTACCTCATATGGACTGCCTCTAAAAACTGTACGCCGTGGCCTAGCCTCGTGCGTATGACGCAATCGCGAATCAATAGTACGCTAAGGAATCGTACGCACTTTGTATACTAATGCTTACGTATTGCGTACTTTTAATAAAACTGACTGTATGTTCGTAATTTGTGTAGGAATGTTCGCAAAACAACAATTATTTTTTAACGCAAATTCGACCGAATAAATTCGTATTAAGAACGAATCTTGTCAGAAATTCGTCGATTATTCGCCAAAGCAAATTTTGGATGATTCGCTCATCTTTAATGGTAGCATATGTTTAATTCAGTATTTTTGCCATTTGTGTATTTATAAAACTGAACCGGGATGCCCTGAAGTGTCAGCACTATAGATCCCTCTAAGATAGGAAAGTGCTTCAGTGCATTGAGCAAATACTGATTTCAGACTGTAAAATGATGCTGAATGCAAATGATATCTTCCATATTAAATGTACAATACTTAGTAAGTTTTCAGTGTTGTATGAGAAATTTCACAATGTAATATTACACTTTTCTGTGTTGATTGATCCTTCCTATATTAACCCTTAAGCAGTGGTGCCCCAGGGAGCTGTGATGGCATACTGTACGGTACACAGACCATATTGTAGTAGCTTGAGCAGCTCCAGGAAGCGTGTAACATTGCAGATGGCTTTGCTAAGGGTTAGCGGCAAGTAAATAGGCAAAAAACTGATTTATTTTGTAACATTTCACAATTATGTTAATTAGTTTTATATATTATATATATAGAATATGTAATATGCACGTAAAACTGTACAATTAGTGTAGTATCACAAAGTTATGTTACATGTTACATAATATTGCTATGTTCCCCCAATAAAACAAGGCAAAAATTATACTGAATTTCACTTTGTGTTCTAAAATGTTATGATTAACACAAAATTGCATTGTGTGTCACAAAATCTCCATATATTTAAAAACATTGGAAGAGATTTATCTAGCCCTTCACTCCAAAATTTTGTCTTCGAAAATTCAAAAAATACAGATTTGCAACTTATTTGCGTAAACATTTTGTGACTTTTTTACATGACTCACTCCAGTTATGGTAAGTGGCTGGAAAAGTGGATGTGATTAGTCTATCTAGCTGGTTTACGCCATGTTTATCAACTGAGGCTTTTTAAAATGTTGCAAAAATGGTTGCAATCTTACTAGAGGGCTGGGTAGAAAGTAGTGTAACATCTCGAGACACGGTTTGCATTAAAATCCTTTAAAATAATCCTTTATAAAGGTAACTGTAATTTTGTAATTTCTTTTACTTTTATTGCTTCTGGGCTGTGGTCACATGAACATGTCCATGTAGCTCTTATTTATCTACCCTACTGCTTTAGGTGTGTCATGAGCAACAGGGGGTTGTTTATGTAACTAGCTGAGTCGGAGGAGCTATAAACTAGTGGGCAAGGAGAATTGTATCATGGGTTTGGTTTGGAAGCAGTAATAGGAATTGCTACATAAAGGATGGAAACAAACCACAGAAATTAATTTATGTAGTAAAAATGGTTCAGGAAAGCTCAAATTAAAAAAAAAACAACATGGGGACAATGTCCATGAGGCAAGCAAACACATGAGCATATCTGTAAAAAAAACAAACAAATATAGTAATCTCTGAAAACTCCTTTAAAGATACACCAAATTTTTCAAGCACCACCCAACATTTGGTAAATTTGATGCAAATTACTGAAAATTCTAAAAACTCTCCTAATAATAAATATCCCCCATAATGTGCTAACATGTCTTTGTGGTCAATGTATTTCAGATAAGAGCGGTCCAGTCAAAATGATCTTCTAATATGTTGTACAAGCATGTGAGAACATCTCTTTGGTGCAGTATGTTATCTTGGACAACCATGGATTTAAAGGTAATGCACACCTGGGGGGCATTTTTTTATTAATGCATTTTTGACTAAAAATATTTTTTTCCATTGGGTATTTGTTAAAAATGTTCAACATTTTTTTGGTCTATGGGGTTAAGGTTAGAGATGAGCGAGTAGTGTTCGATCGAGCCGGTATTCGATCGAATACTACGCTATTCGGCATACTCGATTTCGATCGAGTATAACGGCGATGGCGCACTTAGAATTCGTTTCCCCTCCCACCTTCCCTGGCGCTCTTTTTCCACCAATCACCATGCAGGGGGGGTATGACAGGCCCGCGGAGCACGCTGGCAGCGCGAAAACGGCGTCTACATGGATTGGCTGGAAAAACCACGTGACCTCGAATATTAATAACGCAGGTCTTCCTGGTGTATTAGGTGCTCTGCTACATACCAAACTATATTTGGCTGTCACGCGAGGTCGGCGTCGCGCTCCCTCTGCACGACGTCACCAGACCTCTCCGCCCCCCTAGAGACGAGCAATAGGGAATTGAAGTGCTGGTCTTGTCAGCCAGCACTTCATGTGTTAATTCTCTGTTTGGGTTTAGCCATGTGGTGCTGATCACACCACATGGCTACTTTACATATTGTTTGGACAGCTTGCTCCGCCTCAGGTCATGTGATGCTGGCCACATCACATGATCCTGGGCGGGCTATTTAAAGATGGCAACTGCCTCACTCAGATGCCTGTGATTAGCGTTACTACTTTGATCAGTGCTTGTGCGACCTAGTGTTTGATTGCTGTTTGACCCTGACCCTGACCTTGGACTTCGACCTCTCTTTGCTTCACCCCTGGTATTGACGTTATCTCCTGTGTAAGACCCGGCTTGCTGACTATTCTGATATTGTGTTTGTTTCGTCTGTGTTTGTCTCTCCAATTGTTCCCTGTTCCTCCCTGTGCACTTATACAGAGCAGGGACCGTCACCGTGGTTGTCCGCGGCCGCCTAGGGCCGACTGAGGCAAGCAGGCAGGGAGAGAACGGGGGGGTATTCAGTACAGGGCGCACCTTCCCTTGTCTCCCCCGTGACAGAATCACAGGCCATACTAAATGGAGCCGTTGCGAATTCTCACGGATCATATAAGTGACATGGCTCAGATGATCCAGGATCTGGCCGAGAGAATCCAACACCAGGAGCAGCTGCAAACTGCACCCACAGCCGCTCCCTCCATTATTGAACCCTATATAAGGTTGCCCGATCGGTTTGTGGGTAACCGAAAGACTTTCCGTTCTTTCCAGGAAAGTTGCAAATTATATTTTCGTTTACGCCCACACTCCTCGGGTTCTGAGCAGCAGCGGGTAGGAATAATTATTTCCTTGCTGCAAGGGGATCCGCAGGAGTGGGCTTTCTCATTGCCATCTGACTCCCCATGTCTGTTGTCTGTGGAGGCCTTTTTCCAGGCCTTAGGTCTTTTGTATGAAGAACCAGACTGGGCCACTGTAGCAGAAACTCAGCTCAGGAACATTCAGCAGGGAAACCGCCCTGTAGAGGATTACTGTGCAGAGTTCAGGAAGTGGTGTGTCTCCTCTGGGTGGAATGACCCAGCTTTGAGAAGCCAGTTTAGGGTGGGGCTGTCAGACCAACTCAAGGATCTTCTGGTTAGTTATCCTACTCCTGACTCCCTAGAGACGACCATGACTTTAGTTATTAAGCTGGATCGACGGGTGAGAGAAAGACAGAGGGAACGATCAAATACTCCTCAAGCTGTCGTCCTGCCTGAGTTTCCTCCTCTGAGTCCACCTCCTGCCAAGGTCCCGGAGTCCCATGCAGTTAGGAGGTATCCTGAGAAACCAAAGACGTTTAAAGGGAGCCTGCTTCTACTGCGGTGAGGTGAACCACTGGCTCCAGCAGTGTCCAAAACTTCCGCCCTCTAGGAGATCTCCGGTGGGAGGTAAGGTAACCCCAGCAGTGGTAAGGAGAAAGATTTTAGTACCCATCTCCCATTGCATATGATCAATTCAGGGGTTCTGGAAAGGCTTTTGTTGACTCTGGTTCTGCTGCAAATTTTATTAATTTTGATTTTGTACAGTCTGTGGGTTTACCGATGGTCCCTTTAAGGGAGGGTATTCAAATTATCGCCCTCGACTCCACTCCCCTAAATAATGGGAGGATCGAGTTCTGTACTCCTAGTGTGACCCTGACGGTGGGGATTTCGCATTCCGAAAAAATGTGTTTTTTTGGGTTTTAAAAAATTTACCTGCTGATCTAGTTCTTGGTTTACCTTGGTTGCAGGACCACAATCCTGTAATCAATTGGTCAACAGGTGAATTAGAAAAATGGGGGCTGAATTGTGACAAGTGTTGCAAATCTGTATTGCAGTTGGGAGGTACTACTGAGTCTCTTTTCTTACCTGAGTACATCAAGGATTTTTCGGACGTTTTCTCCATGTCCGAGACTGAGTTCCTCCCTCCTCACCGGCAATATGATTGTGCCATCGATATTATTGAGGGGTCCAGATATCCCAAGGGCCGTATCTATAATCTCTCTACTCCAGAGCGTCAGTCTATGAGGGATTATCTCAAGGAGAGTCTGGCCAAGGGTCACATCCGGCCTTCTGTTTCTCCCATGGGGGCAGGATTTTTCTTTGTCGGGGAAAAAGGATGGAGGGTTGAGGCCCTGTATTGATTACAGGGAACTCAATAAAATTACTGTTTAAAAAACAGGTACCCGTTGCCCCTTATTCCTGATTTGTTGAATCAGGTTCAGGGTTGCTTGTTGGTTTACTAAGCTAGATCTGAAGGGGGCGTACAACCTGATCAGAATCCGTGAGGGTGATGAATGGAAAACTGCCTTTAATACCCCGGAGGGTCATTATGAGTACCTAGTAATGCCCTTCGGGTTAAGTAATGCTCCTGCGGTGTTCCAAAATTTTGTCAATGACATTTTTAGACCATTTATTGGAAAATTTGTAATTGTCTATATTGATGACATCTTGATTTTTTCTACAGACTGGGAGAGTCACGTATCCCACACCAGGCAAGTGCTGGAGGTGTTGCGTGAGAACAAGTTGTTTGTCAAAGGGGAGAAGTGTATCTTTGGTGTTCAGGAAGTGACCTTTTTGGGATACATTCTCACCCCTTTTTCCTTCAAAATGGACCCGGGTAAGGTACAGGCCATTGTGGATTGGGTGCGACCTTCCTCTCTGAAGGCGCTCCAGCGATTTCTGGGTTTTACTAATTTCTATCGGAAATTTATCAAAAATTTTTCTGTTATAGCCAAACCCATTACGGATTTGACCCGCAAGGGAGCTGATTTAGTCAACTGGTCCCCTGCAGCTATTGAAGCTTTTGAAAAGCTAAAGCGGTTTTTTGTTGATGCTCCTGTGCTGATCCAGCCTGATCAAAATAAGCCGTTTGTAGTTGAGGTGGATGCATCTGAAGATGGTGTGGGGGCAGTACTGTCCCAGGGGTCTTCCACCTTAACTAATCTCAAGCCATGCGCCTTCTTCTCCCGCAAGTTCTCTCCTGCCGAGAGAAACTATGACATTGGTAATAGGGAGTTACTAGCAATCAAGTGGGCATTTGAGGAATGGCGTCAATTTTTAGAAGGGGCATTACACCGCATTACGGTCCTCACGGATCATAAGAATTTGATGTTTCTGGAATCTGCTAAGCGATTGAATCCCAGACAGGCGAGGTGGGCTTTGTTCTTTACTCGTTTTGACTTTTGTGTTACCTTCAGACCCGGGAGCAAGAACGTTAAGGCCGATGCCTTATCCC